>VDFB02211874.1:119470-188039 GCA_007258455.2 Sequoia sempervirens
TCCGAACACTGAATAGCTGGCGGAAAACCAGCAGCTGCATATAGTCCACTTCGGACGATGTTGTGCGAAGTGACCGAAGCCCGATGACTTCCAATCCCGAACAGCCTGTTCTTGAGGGTCTCCAAGTTGACAGAGCCCAGGTTAGTATCCGTCAACTTGCCCAACTTTGAAATGAACTTCGACTCTGGCATGAATGTTTTGCTGAGCTTCTTGATCGTAGCCTGTCTGAGGCACCATTGTCCTTTCCGGTTGTCCTCGCTTCAGCCATCTGCAACATAACAAACATTTATCAGCAATTAGATTAAATAAAATAAGGCCTTGCATAGGGGCTGCAGTCAACTTCTAGAAGCTGTAATAACTCTCGTGTTTGCAAACCTCAGCTTCTTCTCTTGAATATATTCGAATTTCGACACTTAGAACAGATTTCTAAGTAAACTCTGATGACCTCACTTCTCAACCAGCAATCAGCAAATTGAACTTCTACTACTTCGTATCAGCAATCAGCAAATATCAAGCTAACAAATTCGTGCTTCTAAGTTCTCAGCTATTCCACTCAATACAAGGCGTCCCACAGGCAACTTCAACTAAGCTCAACAAATCAGATTTCAAACTTCAACACTAGCAAGGCCGTACTTTTCAAGTTTTCAGCAATGGCGTACCTCTTTAAGCAACTTCAATTTCAGCAAATACTCCAGTAATGGCGTACCTTTTACAAGCAACTGGCAACTTCCTTAATCAGCAAGGACGCACTTCTTTCAACTTTCAGCACAAGCAACCTCAAGGCGTACCTCTTCAGCAACTTGCACTCCTCAGCAAAATTCGAACTTCATCAACTTAAGGCGTCCTTCCTCAACTCAGCAACGTGTACTTCCCTCAGGCCTCAGCAACTCACTGCAATGTCTCACTCTCAGAGCAAATTCGCTTTCTCCAGTTGTGAAAATGAGTGAAAAACATCTTCATTTTATAGCTAAAATTCGAATTCCGGAAGAAGTTAAATTTAGCCAGTGCCATTAAACTCCACTACTCCACTTCAAGAATTCGAATTTTCCCTCTCTGATGTTTCTGACACTTGTCTCCAGTCGTCGGGAATATTATTCTTCTAGAAACTTGACTTTGACTGGCGTTCTGGATTTTACTTTCGAAAATTTGATTTAATTCATCTTCTTTTAACTCACCAGCTGGAGCTCTGTCACTTGAATTCGAATTTTAACTTCATCATCTGCTCTGGAAAATTCAGCCTTGAGGAATCTAATCGAAATTATCTAGGCAACTGACTTCAGATTCATCGTTCGAAGAACATTCATCTTGAAAGCACATTTTATTCATTTTTGCCTTAGAAAATTTAAAATTCTCCCTTAGGAAAATTCACAATTCGAGCACTGATTAAATTCCTCACTGACGAAGTGTCGGCGAAGCTCAGAAGACTTGGAAATCCATTCATCATCGCAAACGTTCAGTACCCAGAAGCAAATTTTCTCCAGAATGCCTCGAATCCATGGGTACCCAACGAACGGGTTCATTTAATTTTTCGATTTTGAACCTTAGAAAAAAAATATTATTTCCATCATTTTAAACTCGTTCTTCGCCTGTGATCACTCTGTGTTGCTCTGACTTCTTGAAAAAAATTTGAATCACCTTGCATTATCATCGTCTCTGACTTCATCACTGGAAAAGTTGCTCGTGCTCTGAGAAATTTTATCATCTGAGTTCTAGGCATATTTTCCAAGAAAAAAAATAATTTTCCTTAGAAAATATTTTAATCATCCTTCGCACCTTTTAAAAAAAAAACTTGCCTTAGAAAAATTTTGATTGCCAGTGGAGAGGATTTTTTTATCAACTTCGTTCATTCCCGGCACGCCTTGTACATTTTATCTCCACTTCACACTTGGAAAATATTCATTCAAAAGCCCAACGCCTTAGAAAATTTAAATCTCACGCCTTAGAAATTTTTTTCACATTTTATCACTCTAGGCGCACAACACTTAACATCTTATTCTCAACGCCTTGGAACATATTTTAAAATCACCTTATAACTCCCTTCAAACATTGGCGCATACTTCACTTAGCGTTTTATTTTCAACGCCATGAAATATATTCTAACATATTCCAACGCCTTATAACTCCCTTCCTAGGCGCACATCACACTTTATTCTTAACCCCTTCAAATATTTTCCACGCCTTAGGAAATTCCAACGCCTTATAACTCCCTTCACACGCCTAGCAAAGTTTTCACTAAGGCCCACCACCTTGGGCGCATTCTTAGTGTAGAGGAGGATAACGTCCACCTTTTACCACTTCTCACCACGTTTTGGGAAGACTTTTACCTTATTTACCACTTGCATTTACCTTTTACCTTCCAAACATGGGCGCATTTCCTTGTAGGAGGAGGATGACCTTTCAACTTCTTGTTTTTGTCCTCATGTGAGCTCATTTGGGCGCATTTAGGAGGGTGAGGAGGACGAGCTTGCAAGTTGGGCGCATTTTGCATGTGATGAAGGATAGAAACTTTGACTTCGTTGACCCTCTCCTACCTTGGGTGCATTTTGATGTGTGTGAAGGATGAAACTTCTTCCAACGTTCTTGGGTGACTCTTCGCCTTCCATGTTTTGTCCTTACATGGCCCAGTTTGGGCGCATTTTAGCCTTGGAGAAGGATGAACGATCTTTGACCTTGTTGACTCTTTGCAAGTTGGGCGCATTTCCTCTTGTGTGAAGGATAAACATCAACCTTGGGCGCATTTTGATGCATGAAGAGGATTTTCATGTTTGACTTTGCTTTGACCACCTTGATTTTTGGGCGCATTTTCATGCTTGTGAAGGATGGGCGCATTTTGATGTATGAGGCGGATTTCTCATACTTAGAAACTTTTTTCAACTTTTTCCTCTTTTCATCTTGGGCGCATTTGGACCCCTGAGCAGGACGAAAACCTTTGACTCTCTTTGACTTTCCTGCCTTGGGCGCATTTTGCCCTGGGTGGTGGATGAACTTCGTTTTCAAAAATTTTCCACGCCTCTAGCTGAGATGGGCGCATTTCCCTATGCCTGCTGGACGAGACTCCAGTCTTAGACAAATTTTATCATCTTTTGTCAGCTTACGTGCCCTGCTATTTATAGTAAGTTCTCTGAATTTGCGCCTCTGAAGCTCGGATCAACTTGAAATTTTGAACGTAGCATCCTCACAACTTTATCAACTTGTCGGCACCGCCACTTTTAGTCACCCTGCTATTTATAGCCTGTTTCTGAGGGTGGCTTACTATAAATAGTAAGCTCTTGTTTCTGATAGCTCCCAAGCTCCGATCGAGTTGAAATTTGAATGAGGCGACCCTCACCACGTGACCTTACTGCCGACACTGACGCATGCAACTGATTTACTATTTTTAGCATGTTTCCAATTTGACTTACTATAAATAGTAAGTGCTCCGTTTGACCCAAAATTTCACCAGCAGATAGCTCGAAGAACGCTGATCGCGATGGTTTACATCGGTTTTCAAGATTTTGACTTTTGATGGCTATTTTTAGGCTCCGAAGCTGGAAACCCTAATTTGCATTGCATGCGTATCAAAAGATCTCCGTTTGCTCTATTTCTCGCACCGCGACGCCCCCGTGAATCAACTGCTGAAGCGTACGCCGGACACACCTGCCAAAATAGCAAGTTCCTAATGAGTGAGAATCCTCGCTTTGCATGTCACACCATCGCGGCTTCCTGAAACCCATCAGAATCAATTCGATACGCAAAAGAAACCTCACATGCAACTCAAAAATAGCCTCAAGGTCAATTTGAAAGTGGTCATCTCGACTTGCATGTTACATCGTCGCGAAGGTCTCGAAAAACCCAGAAGGAATATCCAGACATGCAAAGAAAATCTCTGCATCTGGACCCTGAAATTTGCCCTGGAAGCCGAACTGCTAAAAATAGTAAGTTGTCCGTTTTTGCTCAATTTGGCATGCAAGCAGTCTGATATACTCTGAATGCCGTGTGATGACCGGAATCTCAAAATAGCTGATAGATTGCTCTGAATTTCACACTTACTAAAAATAGTAAGTACCTTGGAATTTGATGAAACTTGGCTGGAAGCCTGCTGGATGTCTGCTGACAACAACATTAGTCTTTTATTTCAATTTTCAATCTTCTCACTTTACTTGACCTTGATTTGACCAAAAAGTTCAAAACCTAATTTTAGACTTGGCCAATATTTCGCGTTTAAGCTCAATGACGGACACAACCCCCGAAAGACGGACACCAGACAAGAGACAGAGAGAGAGAGAGAAACTCAAGCCCAAAACACCGAACGGAGCAAAATTAGGGGAGTCCCATCCTGAATGGGGCGATGTGTGAAAAGGTCACAACAAATTCCTAATGATGTGAGGTAATGCCACCTCAACTCTCAGAGGCTCTGGCTAGACGGGTTGTGACTCTGGAGCTCGAGCAACCTGTTTCTTCTTTGTAGTAGTTGGCGACCTATGATCTCCCATCAAGTTGTAAGAGGAATTGACCTGCTCTTAAGCCTATTCACCTGCTTCCCCACCCAACTTCTCGTGAACGTTAGCTTTGGTATGCAAAGTGCATCCAAATCCGTAATTTCTGGCTTCGACCAATCCGGAAATGGGAGCGGTGTACTCCTCACTGTCTCAAAATCTGGGTGTAAAACATTCACATCTTCATCTGTCTGGTTTGGCACTGGGACAATCTCACATTCTCTAATCATGCTCAATGGTACTCTGGAAAACATGCTTCTCCTTATTTCAGCCTCATTTGACGCACTCGCCCAAAAGTCCTCAATATTTGCCTTATGTCTGAATTCCTCTGACAATATCCATTTGATATTCCTGTGAGGATCATAATGCTGTCTGCTAGTGTGATAAGAGGCGGAAAAACTGAAGCTCATTTTTAGCTTCCTTGGCTGCCTGTAGTGAAGGACACACTTCATCTGAATTTCCCATGATGATCAGGAAGTCAAGTCCTCCCTTCTTCTGAATCTTATCATAGGCAATGAGTTTCCTAGATATTTCTAACATCAAGATCCTGTTCGTAGGGTACTTGGGCAACCTGTAAGGATATGAAGAGAATCCTTGCAGCCTGATATAAGTAAATTTCGGAAATTGGATAAACCAACATCCGTACCTTTCTATCAACTCCTGAGCTTCTCTTGATATTCTATGACGAGTCCTCTGCTGAAGCATCCCTGTGATATGTATTGTGAAGGCATCATTGACCCTTTTGTAGTGAGACGTGCTCGTCAAGTGCAACTGTGGACAAGCCTCATGTATCTTAAATTGCTGAGAGCCACACCCAATAGGCTCCTTGTATGATATTCCTCTGTACTTTGTCATACGAGCCAACATGTAGATGATGTATGAGCCCATGTAAAATGTCTTCGTTCTCCTCAAACTCCGGAGTTGTTCATGCAAGTTATCACTGATCATCACTGCCCAGTCAATATGCTCCTTGCTTCCAGCACAAGGTTGATGTAGTAAAACATCCAAGGTTCAAAGATGAACGCCTGGAGGCATCCTTCAACTCTACTGAGCATCATAATCAAATCACAATATTCCTACTTTAAGTCCTTTGAAATTATCTGCTTTGGCAGCTTTGTACGAGTTGGCTTAGGCTTGTTCTTCCAACGAGAGTTTATCATATCAGCACATCTGTCAAATGTAGAAGCATACATTCGCTTAGCACGTTCTCTCGTTTTGTAAATCATCTTCTCGTAAGCAGGAATTCCAAATGCTTCACCAATGGCTATAGGTGTGAGGTTGGAAAACAACTTGCCATTAGGTGCAATAATAGTCCTTTGTTCTGGGTTGTAGCAATTAGCACATTCCATGATTAACTCCGGGCACTAAATTGCTGGTGGAAAACCAACAACTACATAAAGTCCACTTCTGACAATATTGTGCGAAGTGATTGATGGACGATGGCCTCCAATTCCCATCATTTGACTTTTGAAAGCTTCCAAATTGAAAGAGCCTAAATTTGTCACTCAACTTGCCTAGCTTCGAAGAGAACTTTGACTTTGGCAGGAACGACTTGCTAACTTCTTGATCATAGCTTGTCTTGATGCATTCGCCTTGCTGGATTCAACATTGTTCTCCTTGCCAGCCGCTCTTATTTCAACCATCTTGCAAAAACGAAAGATAGTCATTAGAAATTTAACTTAGAAAAAATAAAATCACTTTGAGGCTGCCAGTTGACTTTTGAAAATGAGAAGCTTCAGCACTGAAATCCAACTCCAAACCTCAACACCCTTCAGCAACTTCGAACTTCTCTAAACACTTAGAGAATTTTCTCTGCAGCAGCAAAAGTTCCAGCACTTAGAAGAAATCGACCCAAGCTTACTGCAACAACTTCTCAACTTCGAATTTATCCCTCCTCAAAGCTCAACTTCGAATTTCTTCACCCTCAATTTTCCTCACATTGCAATCTTCTTCACCCCAGAGCATCAAAGTCGACCTTGCTAGCTAATGGAGAAAATAACAAAACTTCATAGCTCATATAGCCAAGTCGAATTCTAGAAGAAGCTAATTCTGGCCGAGTCATTAAATTTCCACTTCTTTGCTGTAAGAATTTGAATTTCCCTCCTCTAGCAGTTGCAACACTTGTCATTTGGTATCTAGAATATTTGACCTTCTAGAACTTCAAAAATTATCCTCACTGGTCTAGGCGTACTTTACTTTAGCATTTTAAAATCACCTTCTGAAAATATTAAATTCAATGGCTCCCTTAAGAAATTCGTTTCACTGGCTGAGGCATTCGCTTTGCTATTCAATCCAACTTTGGCTCGGGAAAGTTATTTTCGTCAGAAATTTGATCAAAATCATCTAGGCACTCAACTTCAATTTCACCAGCCAAGGCAGTTTTATTTTCAAAAAATATCTCTATCTTTGCCTTAGAAAATTTTAAAATTTTACTTAGGAAATTTCATCAATCAGGCGCTTATCAAAATCTTCATCTTGAAATTCTTGACAAGGTGTGGAAAATTTTAAAATCATTTCCTTGTCGAAGATATCCAGTACCCAGAAGAAAATTCCCCTCAGAAAATGCAGAATTCATGTGTATACAAGGCCCATTTTCAATGAAAGATATCATATGAAAATCAAAGGCCAAAGGCCACTAATTGCTGTCCAAAGACCAAACAAAATTAGATTTGAATATCCATAGTTAGGAGCAGATCACACCATGTCAAGGATGAATTAATAATGATCAAAAGGATTCATTCTATGCTGGCCGACCCTCCTTATATTGGCATCCCTTCTTGGGATTTGATAAATAAAATAAAATTAATATTTATTATTTGGGCCGACCCCCATTCTTGGCGCCCACTTTTGAAATTAAAATTAAAATTATTTTTATGTTATTTGGGCTGACCACTTTGAGGAATCACCCCTCTTGGAGAAAGTCACCTACCTTGAAGAGGTATGAGTGGGCATAAAAGAAGAAAAATAATGTATTTGAAAGCGATAAAGTAGAATGTGATACAAGTAGATTTGCGAATGCAAGTGTGTGTGGAGATAAAAGGATATATCATTCAAGCACAAGAAGAATTTATGAAGAGCAAAGAATAAATATTTTATCAAGGTAGATTTTGTGAAGAAGATTATAGTATCCTTCATTGAGGGAGCAAATTCAAGAAGGCAAAATATTTTATAGGTTGGTGCCTCATATTTAAGAGATTGGTGTCTGTTGCTTAGATGGTGCTCAGTGGTGGGGATTGGTGTCTCTAGTGGGTTGGTGCCTTCAAAATTGTTTTAAGAGAATTTTATTTTTGGAGATTGGATTTGGACGATAGATCCACGTAGTCTCTTCTCTGTAGTTTTCTCTCAAAAGGGTTTCCATGTAAATCTTGTGTTCTTGTGTTTTTAATTATTGATGTTGTGTGATTGATAATATTTTGTATTAATTTGAAAAAGTAAAAGTTTACCTTATACTGGTTCACCCCTCGCCCCCCCATGTGCTCATCAGTCTAAGGTAGAGTGTTATAACTAGCCATGGATATTAACTGCCTTATGGTTTCATGACAACTAGTAAAATGCCTTGCAATCCTTATGATAACATGCTTCTTCTGGTAAATAGGAAATAATAGATTTTTGTACTAATATATAGTTGTATGTGTAGCATGAATTGTAATGATTGAGATAATTGGATAGATTCCAACTTGCAAATATAGTTGGTCAAGAGTAGTAGACAATACTTAGCACTGGATTGCCAACCATGCAAGTAACCACACTATTTTTCCTACAAATATTTACCAAAGCATTTCCAATTTAATATCCAACAAAAATCCCCCTTATATCATGCATTGATAAATGTTCATACCCTATGTGTCATGCCCCCACCATAAGTACCAGATTGCGGCCTCTTCTAAATTATGGTCTAGGCGATTAAAGTATAGTAGTGCCCATGTAATGAAGTATTTAAAGGTGGTGCCAAAGATGTGTAATAAGGTGGTGCTAATATATAGAAGAATTTAACTAAAAGTAAACTACAAAGGGCAGCAAAAAGTTGTAACTCTTTCAAGGGCAATAGTCGTGGTGCAAAGATGTGACTCCCCCAAATATAAGATATAAAGAAAGATCATTTCATTGTGGAGAGGATATAAATAGGGGAGAAATATGAAGTGAAAATTGGAAAATAAAAGGAAATTGAGTCATAAAGGCAGAAATAAATATCATCTTCAACACTTATAATATCGTGAGATAAGTTTAAGAATAATATTAGATTACAAATAAATAGATGTATAGATATGCCTTGCAGAAATTAAGTGATTGCTACTTGTAAGTAATTAAATTGCATTTTCTTTTAAGAGTACTTAATAGCAAATTCATTTAGCTATTTTCTATAAGCAATTGGTTTTTGAATTTATTAGAAATGGCTTGCAAATAGGAAGGACAGCCAACCTTTCAAGTTCACGAGAGGTGAAGTACCGGCCTTTCCTTCATCAAGAATGCCACCTTGAGATGCAGGCTTGTGGGCCATGAGGGGTATGAGTGCTCTTGGGCTTGTTGAGGAAGGCAGTCTTCATGCATCTTATCAAGCACACCACCCTGAGATGGATGGATTGGAGATCTTTCCATGCTTGTGGTTTGGGAGGTGAATGAGTGCTCCTAGGCTTGATCAAGGAGAATGATGTGCGTCCAAGGTGGATTGAGGGATGGTTTGGGAGGTGAATGAGTGCTCCTAGGCTTGATCAAGGAGAATGATGCGCCTCCAAGGTGGATTGAGGGATGGAATGGACCTGAGATCCTACCATGTTTGTGGGCTGCGAGGTGGATGAGTGCTCTTGGGCTTGAAGGTCTCCTCAAGTATACCACCCCGAAGAGGATGGACGGGGATCCAACCATGCTCTCGCAATACAAGGAAAACCATCTTTCAGATTGTGGTTTGCAAACATAGGAATATGCCTTGGAATAATTATTAATGCTATTGATGTATTTTGGTTTTGAATGGTGTTTATGTGGATTTATATGTTATCACGAAATCTTGATATTTAATGTTAGTGCTTGTAATTTTAGATGTTATCATATATTCTTACTACTTAATGATTATTAATATTATTGTAGCACCTAAACCAGGATTATCTTATCTTAAACCTTGTATTACATTTGATAATATTTTTTATAAATTTAGGTTTGTAAATGAATTACCTAAGTTGGAATTGTTATTCTAGGGCAGAAATCAGGAAGATCCCAAAAAGTGACATTGCACTATGCCATAGCCCCCATTTTGACATAGGTAGGGATGATGCTGGCAAAGGTTCTGGAATTTGCCTTTACACCTGCCAATTGCATAGTTTCGTCTCTCCGAGAAATTTTAGTCACCTCAAATAATTTCTTTGATGCCATGCCCCACAGAAAATAACAATTAATTTGGCTTAGCTCTCGGAAACTTTGTCTACATTAAGCCTTTGATTGGTGCTTCTTGAGTGGTATTGTGTGGACGCAACTTCCAGTTGTAACTGGTTTCTATAATTTGGAAAAGGAGAGAGCTAGTAATATGGTTTTATCAACGTGTTTTCCTGTACACATGTTTTTATTTTATTTTAAGGGACATCTATAACATCTATGTTAAGGAAAAATCAAATCTTTTCTCCAACAAATTCAGTAAAGTTCATTTGTATTTCATGAACAGTTGTTTAGACTCTTGTGCTTCCAGTCATATTTAACTGTTTCCAGTAGGTTCTTGTGTATATAATTCATTGTATCTGAGGAGCTTTTACAGATTATGTGCTTATCTAAACTCCTATGTTGGGAACTTCACTGTAAAGATTAAGGCAAAATTCTCACTAAATTCAAGTGTTGGGTCACTTGGATTTTTAACTTAAATCTATCAGATTTTCCTCTAAGCATTTCCATGGGCAAAGTATTTGATCAAGAAAATACAATAGCAATGCAAAGTTCTATTACCATGCACAGATGGGGTGAAAAATATATAATGAAAAGAGTACATGAAGATCAGAAACCATGAGACTTTAGCTTGGAATTCGTAGAAATAATTATCTGATAGTTGAGAGGTATTGGTAAATTAATGAATCTAAATGCAACAATAATTGTAGCTTCTCCAAATTTTAGTCCAGGATTAATTTATTTGGGTAAGAACTTGGAGAAAAGAAGACACAGAAGTTTAAGGCTGGCCTTAAGGTGATACATATGATAGCTTTCATGACAATAACCAACCATATGTACAAATATCACAACTTTTCTCTTCTTAGAGAGCTACACATTATCAATATTGGCTGGTCTATAATTGTGTTTCTTTCTTGCTACACACAATAGTTTTCTTTTAAATTGTGATAAACAGACTATGCAATATTCTGCCATTGTTTCATAAGGCATTTCTGAAATGCCACTAATAATTAGCTCCCCTTCTTGGACAAGAGTGAAATAAAATTAGTGAGATGCAAAGAAAGGGAACACTCATGGATTCACTCACCCCCTTCTTCTCTTATAGTTTAGTAATAGCAATATCTGATTTGATTATAGACATCTGATCCAATTATATATGTAATAGAAATAGGATTAGTAATGATATAAAGCAGATGTTTCAATACCCTGCCATTGTTGTATAATGCATTTGTGAAATGATACTAACCATTAGCTCCCGTTCTTGGACAAGAGGGAAATAAAACTAGTGAAATGACAAGAAAACATACTCTCATTTCTCTTATTTCATCATGTGGGGATGCAGAACTCCAGGTCCAGATGATGTGTCATTCAAGATAACACACTGTGGAGTCTGTTATGCAGATGTTGTATGGTCTCGAAATAAACTTGGTGATTCAAGATATCCATTGGTTCCAGGGTAAGTTTCCTTGTCTTGCACCTATATTTTCATGTTACATTCGTGTGTTGATGAACCTTCCTATGCCCTTAGAAGACTTGAGCTATGTAAATCCAAATGCATGTTAATATGAACTAAACATGTGGGAAATTAAAACTTGGAAAGAAATAAATCTGATTTCATCCTTAATTTTTGTGTCATAGGCATGAAATTGTGGGAATTGTCAAAGAAGTTGGTTCTAATGTGTTTCGCTTCAAAGTTGGTGATCACATAGGAGTGGGCACATATGTCAATTCTTGCCAGGAATGTTATTATTGCAATGAGAAGATGGAAGTTCATTGTGCGAAGGGAAATATTCCGACCTTTAACAGTGTTGATGTAGATGGCACAATAACTAAAGGAGGATATTCTGACCATATTGTGGTTCACCAAAGGTGAGAATAACTCATTTAGTTTACTAAACATATTTGTAGATATTTTGGATGCTTCTAAAACCTTTCAATGTAGCTGAAGTCAATAATTTAGTTTTCTCTCTCCCTTTTAATAAAAGGAATTGAAGTAAAAACAAATCTTCTTGCTCTGTTGTTAAACTGTATGTATCCAAGCTTGGGAAGTAGTTGAAAAGTTCTAGTTTGGATAAAGAATATCTTTTCAGCCCAACCTGTTGGGTGAGTATTATTATGTTAATTTAATAGCTATTGTATGAGAACTATGTTTTGGAATATATTACATGGAAAAAAAATAAATTGATATGATTATTTATTTTAAAAATGAGATTCTTGTTGTTCAAGTAATTTGAGAGTGTGTTGATCACTAGAAGAAATGAAAATTTTGCATCCAGTAGATTATGCCCTAAACTACACTTGATCAGTCACATGGAATTTCATTAAGTTTGAGTGGAATCTTACATTAATAAGCAATGCTCTAAAAAGGTGAAGTCACCTAGCCTTTCCATCATTAGTTATGAAATTGAACACTCTCCCTCTCATGAAAATGTTTCCATTCTACACATGAAGTAACATTCGTATACTAGCATAGAGTTTTGTTTACTTCACATCTATCATCCATGTAACAAGAAAATTCTGCTAGAGAATATTGTGGTATTCACGGGATATATCATGTAGACTTAGCAACAGGATAGATCTTTTATCCTAAGATGGCACTGTGTTTCAGGAAGATGTGAACCAAAATGGGTTGCATCTCATCGAGTTATTTTTGTTTATATTTTTTGGAATTGTCAAGTGCTGGGGGCAAATAGTTATTATGCATGTCTCGTGACAGATGCTTAGGAAAGATGTCGATGGGTGACTTGTTGACAAGTTTATATTCATGTGAAAGTTAGTCTGATTGTAGTCAGCAAAGAAATAAAATAAAATATTGGATTGTATCAGCAACACAATTATTCAGCAGGCCAAAATTCTATAACCTTTGTAATTGCAGTAGAGTGTATGAAAGCAAAAATAATGAGAAGCATGCTAAATCAATCAAGGTAATGTGCCATAGGAAACCTTAAGCCTGAGACATTTCTGTCATAAGAACTCTTGAACCAGCTGATATCTGATGCATCTTCAGTCTACCTAATGATGGTGATAAAGTCATTCAGGGCAGGTTTACTCCTAATCAAAAGGGTAATTAATTAAAATAAATTGTAATGGTAATTTTGAAGATGTTACGAATAAAGGAAAAGGCATCAAGACAAAATAAAGTTACGCTATCTAGATTCTAGAACTACATGCACAAATAGGGACCTTCACCTTCTAGTTTGATAGTCAGTTAAAGAAATTTTATTATAATTGTATTTATTTCCAAAGTTATACAAATTATTTTCAGCTTAAGGCTGCTCTTAGTAGATAAACTTTAATATTCATAAATACTTCTAAAGTCCTTTCATTTATTATAGATATGCATGCATAGATCTATTAATCTTGCACGGATATGGATTGCTTTCAGTGTTTGCATGATGAATGAATACTTTCCTTATTCCTTTGTTATAACATCACTCTGACTTAGGTGTGAAAAGAGAATTAAGTTTTAGTTAATGTACTTTCCATACAAGACATATGCTTATCATTACAGACAAGAGGCCTTAAACAATGAGTCATGTGAGCCTGAGAAGCAGAACTATTATAGGGTCTAGGAAAACAGCTTTTTATTCTTCTATGATATTCATAATGTAAATGACAATTGGTAGCATATGTTAAAATTGCATTAGCTAAATGGTCAGAAAACACTCTCGTTCTTCCTCCAATCTCAGGATTACACTTACTCTCAACATCAAAATTCAACTTCAGCCAGTGTGGTGCGAGTGCTTGCCATATTTACTAAGTCAGGAGACATGTTGAAAGTAACCACCGGTACAAGTTTGAATTGAGTCCCAGCAATGGACGATGAGTTCAATATACGAATTTTCAATTTCTTACCTGGCCAAATACTTGTATGCCCCTTCATCCTGAATTTCTCTATTTACTTGCAAAAAAAAAAAAATTAAAAAAAAAAGATTGAGTGTAAAGAAAACCGCTGCCATGGAAAAATACACCCATGCACTAAATCTGAACTCCCATCTGATTTTTCAATGAATCATATTCTAAATCTTATTTACAAGACCAGTCTTATCCTAGGCAAGTTGAAGAGTTCATCCAAAAGCACACCAACTAGATATATCTGAATATTCATCCAATTCAGGAAAGGTCTCCAAACTAGTTGACTGAATACTTAAGGGATGATAATGCTCTTTGTTGGTGTTTAAATTCGCACCTCTGGAATGCGTATTTGAAATGGACAGCTATGCATAGATAAACTGCTCTTCAAATTAGGAGGGGAAGCTCCCTCTTGCTGATGGTGTTGAAAGAAAGTAAACTAAGAACTATGTTGCCTATCTTTTTGATCAGCTTAGAGCACAAGGTTTATTAAACACAAATGCAGCAGCTGAGATTTTCTGTTTTAAGAACTTCAACTACGACTAACTTAAACTAAAGATGTTTCTAACTTCTCAAATAATAAGCAGAGCAAGAGAAACTAGAAATGAACAAGGTTGATTTCTGACAAAATACTTCAATAAACTCTCTCTCAACAAACATCTACACACTTCAATGTGAGTTGAAATCAAGATCATAAAAGTAGAACATAAATAACGGAAATATGAGATGTTATATCAAGGCAAAGGAGGCTCATGATTTTATTACTCAAACTTCTGGAACAAAACTCACTTCTAACATGCCTGGAACAAGAAATTGCAGCTAAAGAGGCTTGCAATCTTGTTCTTACACAACAGAAACAACAATCACAATAACCCCTTGTTGGCTAAAAGAGACTCAACAATTTGCTATCACAAAACAATTGAACAACACTCGAATAACAAATAGAAGGAACAATAGGCTCAACGTTTTGTTATCACTAGCATGGTTAAAGAAACTAATGAGCAAAGGCTCTTATTTATAAACAAGCAGAGGAGTAGGGAACCCTAAAATCTCCTTGCTTTCACAATCTAGGGCTTGCTCAGCAAGCAAGCTTTATTACTAAATCTAGAAAGAAGATAACATCTAACACCTAAGAAAGCAAAAAAAGCGGGAACGCCAACTATTACATTTATCTTCTTTCTCTTCTCAAAGAATGGATAAGAATTATTCCAAGAATAGAAAGAAAGCGGAAAGAAAGCTTCTAGAAGAAAGTTGCTTTAAAGCTCGATCACATCCGCTAGAAAATTAGAAATTGTGTCCGGTTCTGCATCTATGCCCTTAATAGCAAAACAGCTTTTCTAGAATATCTTTAGCATCTCAGACCTAAGGAAATCTTCGACCTCATTGGCTGCCTTTTCAAACTTTGCGACATCATGGAAGAGTGACTTGGCAAGTCTTATGTTTTTCTTTAATTCACTTCAGTACAATCTTCTTGTATTTTTTTCTATGCATCTCCCACATCCTTTCACATTCACCCTTTGAGATAGTAACGCTTTCAGGCCATGGGGGAATGGAAAAACACTTCTCGATCATATCAGGCTTCAGACTGCAAATCAATCTGCCATCAATTGACAGGATCTCCCTTGTACCCGGGTTGTAATGCTTGATGCAAGCGATTACGAACTCAAGACTCTGAACTGATATAGGAATAGATGCTGCTACGAGGAGTCTAGAGTGTCCCAGGTTTCTGATTGAGGTGTTGCTTGCGCTCTCCAAAGCGTGTAAATCAAACACCGGCTTGATATGATGCAAGTCTGTCTTAGCTGTTTTGATGAAATCATGATAGAGAGCTGATTCAGTCTTGAAAACATTGGGAGTGTACTCCATTTCGGAAACCTTGAAGAATGACTGTAAACTCACCTATGTCCAAACAAGTTTTGAGCAACTTACTATTTTTAGAATGCTGATTTTCTTTTTGCTCCAATGGACAAATTTTTTGAAATTTTTTCTGAGATATGGGTTTTGCTCAGAATTTCGTTGCAAAACAACCCAGATCGTTCGTTTTCGAAAATTTTGAATTTTGCCTGAAAAAGCAGCAAACCCTAATTTCTTCAATTTTCCACAAAAAAAGCTGGCACCTGGGTTTTATTTAGAATAAGATTAGAAATGAACCCAGTTGATTAGATTTGTAAAATACTTGATGGCTAATAGAAAAAGCAGCCAACCCTAGAATTTGAAATTTTCTTGAAAAAGCTGTGATATGGGTTTTCTTCAGAAGACTAATTTGAGAGGACCAGATGATTGAAAACTGAATGCACTGAGGATTTTATTGACATGCAAATAAAAAGCAGCTGCTGCAAGTTCTTGAAAATTTCTTCAGAAGAATGAAGTGATAGGACCCAGATGGCTGAAAATTTGAAAACCTTGGCCTTCTCCTTGAAAAACTTGATCTTCTGGATGAAAAAGCATGAAAAAGCAAGGGTTTATGTTGCTGATCTGAAAAATTTGATGAATAACCAGCAAACTTGAGTTCTTGAATCATAAAAACTCTTCAAACTTGTTGCTCCAACTTTCTCCTTTGAATGCTACCTGCAAAAATAATGAAAATTACATGAAAGAGAGGTGTTAAATAGACTTAGGGTTTTGAAACAGGTTTGCTTTCTTTTGCTTTTATTTCCAAAACCCTAAAAATCCTTGATCATTGAACTTGGATGCCTTCTTCCTCTTTGCAATTTTGAAAATTTTGAAAATCTTGAAAATTTCTCTAAGGCATGAGAAGATGGGGGCCCTTCTTGGCTAGGAGCGCCCACTTCAAGTAGTGTTAGTCAATTTTTTGATATTTTCAACTTTCTGCCATTTTGACCCCCTACTTCGCCTTCGATTTCCGGCTTGCAGACTAATTTGATGAGTGAGCTGAAGGATTCATTGCGGAGCTGTTGTGACCTTTTCACACATCGCCCCATTCCAAATGGACCCCTAGTTTTTGCTCCATTTTGGTCTTTTGGCTTTGGTTTTTGTCTCTCTCTCTCTCTCTCTTTCTGTCTCTTTTTTGCTGTCTGCCTTTCCGGGATGTGCCTGTCTGTGAGCCTAAATGTGAAAATTTGGCCAAATATGAAATTAGGGTTTGTACTTTCTTGGTCAGTCCGGGGTCAAGCGAAATGAATAAATTGAAAACAAAGCTTGACATTGATGTCAGTATGCTTCCAGCTAACTCTCAGCTAAGTTTCATCAGATTCTGACAGCTTACTATTTTTAGTAAGTGTGTAATTCTAGGCGTTCCTTCAGCATTCTCGAAGTTTCAACAGTCACATTGCATTTAGAGCACATCAAGCTACTCACCGGCAAAATTTGAGTTGAAACGGACAACTTACTATTTTTAGCAGTTCAGCTTCTAGAGCAGATTTTAGGGCCTATATGCAGAGTTTTTCAGTGCATGTCTGAGGATTCCTTCTGGGTTTTCTGAGACCTTCGCGATGGTGTAACATGCAAAGCGAGATGATAACTTTCAAAGTTCAGCCTTCAAAGGCTATTTTTTAGGGTTTGCATGTTAGGGTTTTCTTTGCATGTCTGCATATTCCTTATGGGTTTTTCAAGAGCTTCGCAGTGATGTGACATGCAAACAGAGATAATCACTCATTCAGGAACTTACTATTTTTAGCAGATGCATTCCGGCAGCCGCCTCCCAGCACTTCAGAATCACAAACTGATCGCAATGCAACAGAAACGAAGACAAACAGAGGTCATTTGATATGCATGCAAGATGAATTAGGGTTTTCAGCTTCGAGACCCAAAAAGAGGGGTAAAAAGTCAGAATTTTCGAAAACCGGTGTAAACCACCACGATCAACATCTTTCAAGCTATCCGTTGGTAAAATTTGAAGACAAACAGAGCACTTACTATTTATAGTAAGTCATTTCAGAAACTGGCTAAAAATAGAAAGTCAGCAGTAGGTGCCGATGTCAACAGGTAGGTCACGTGGTGAGGAGTCATTCGAATTTCAGATCAAACGGAGTTGTGGAGGTATCAGAAACAAGCAGTTACTATAAATAGCAAACCACCTTCAGAAATGGGCTAAAAATAGCAGGCCAGCTCAGAATAGCAGTGTCAACAGGTTAACGAGGTCATGAAGATCCAGTGTTCAAAATTTCAAAGCAATCTGAGCCTCTGAGATATGAAAATCAAAGGACTTACTATTTATAGTAAGGCATGGAGAAGTTGGCAGAGGAAGGTAAAAAAATGTCTAAGTCTGAGTTTCATCCTGCAGACCCCTCCATATGCGCCCAACTTGCTAAGGAGAAATAAGGTGGTGACAAATATCTTAAGTGTTGGTAAAATCCACCTGCCACCCCTGAATGCGCCCATCTTAGGAAGTCAACAAAGAAGTCAAGTGGTCAAAGAAACGTTTCATCCTTTACCATGTGCTAAATGCGCCCAAGACACACAAGGGTGGCATTTGAAGTTATATCCTCTTACAAGTGAGAAATGCGCCCAAGGGGGAGTTGAATAAACTAGGCGTTGAAATTTGAAATGTCCTCTTCAAACATAAAATGCGCCTAAGGTGATGAAGATAACTACAGAGGGCGTTGGGATTTAAAAAGAAATATATCCTTCATGAAGTGTGATATGCGCCTAAAGTAAAGTGTAAAGGTGGTGAAATAAAGTTGATGAGTGAAGCAAGTATGCTAGGCGTTGGAATTCAAATGTTCTCCATGATATGTGCTTTCAAGAATTTTCTAAGTGAATTGAAATAAAAAATTTCCCACCACAAGAAGGATTGAAGTTGGATAAATTTTCCTAAGGCAAAATTTCGAAATGCTAAGTGATTTAAAATTTTCTCTAAGGCACAAAATATTTTCTTCCTTAAGAAAATACGCCTAGACTTGGAGGATGATGAAATTTTCCTGGACGTGGATGAATTTGCCAGTGGTAGTCAGAGGATGTTGGCATTGCAGGATTGATAAAAATTTCAAGTCAGAGCAACAAGAAAATGTTCACAGACATGAAGAATGGGATTGAAATTGTTGGGGAATTATTTTTTTCTAAGGTTTGAAATTTAAAAAAATTAAATGAACCCGTTCGTTGTATACCCATGAATTCGACAGATTCTGGAGAAAATTTTCTTTTGGGTATTGATGATCTTCGATGAGAAGTTGATTTACAAGTCTTTTGCACTTCGCTAAGGCTTTCGTGATGAAGAATTTAATCAGTGCTCGAGTTATGAATTTTCCTAAGGGAAAATTTAAAATATTTCTAAGGCAACTTGAATAAGAAGTGTTTTCGAAATAAATTTTTCCAGACGATGATTTTGAAGTAAAGTGCCTAGATAATTTCGATTGAATTCTTCATAGAACGAATTTTCCAGAGAGTCAGAGATTAAATTTAAAATTTTAAATGACAGAGCTTCGGCTGGTGAGTAAAATTTAAATGATGAATTTAAAATAAATATTTTTGAAAGTTAAATTGCTCTAGTCAAAGTTGAACTTCTAGAAGATTAGGATTCCAGGAGACAAGTGTTGCAAATGCAAAGGAGGGAAATTCGAATTCTTGAAATGAAGTGGAGATTTAATGTACTGGCTAAACTTAGCCTCTTTCTAGAAATCGATTTTGCTATAAGAGCTGAAAGTTCATTCATCATTCTCACAGCTGAAGAGGTTCGAATTTTTTTGGAGCTTGAAGTTGCAGTGAATGACTAAGTTGAGTTGAATGTGAAGTTTGAAGTTGTGGTGAGTTGTTGAGGCTGAAGTGTTGAAGGAGTTCGAAATTTTGTTGAAGCTGAAGGTTGCTGAAGAAGTACGATTTAAAGAAGACTGCTAAAGCTTGTAAAGATCACATTGCTGAAGCTGAATGTTATTGAGGAGGTGCGCACTTGTTGAGTTGCTGAGAGTGTGAAGTGCGAATTTACAAAAGTCCAAGTGCTGATTAAAGTTGGGAGATTTTTTGAAGTATTGAAGCTGCTGTAGCTTAGAAATCTGCTAGGTTATTTGAAGTTGAAGAGGTGCGAATTTGAGATCTGGAATTGCTGAAGCAAAGTTGGGCAGCTCCCGAGTTTGAGAAGAACGAAGACATTTTATATGGGCTCTTACATCATTTACATGCTGGCTCGTATGACAAAGTATAGAGGGATTTCATATAAGGAGCCAGTTGGTTGTGGCTCTCATCAATTCAAAATCCATGAGGCTTCTCCACAGTTGCATTTGACGAACACTACTCATTACAAGCGTGTCAACGACGCTTTTACCATGCACATCACGAGAACACTTCAGGAGCGTATGCATCATAGGATCTCGAGGGAAGCTCAAGAATTGATTGAAAGGTATGGGTGTTGGTTTATACAGTTTCCAAAGTTTTCTTATATAAGGCTGCAAGGATTTTCTTCATACCCATATAGGCTACCTAAGTACCCAACCAACAAAATTTTAATGTTAGAAATATCTAGGCAACTAGTTGCCTACGATAAGATTCAGAAGAAAAAGAAGAAGGGAGGTGTTGACTTCCCAATTGTCATGGCCAATTCAGATGAAGTATGTCCTTCATTACAGGGAGCTAGAGAAGATGAGAGTGAGCTTCAGTTTTATCACTTTTCCTATCACACCAGCAGACAGCATTATGATCCACATAACAATATCAGATGGGTACTGTCAGAAGAATTTAAACATAAGGCAAACATTGAGGATTATTGGGCTGGTGCATCAGACGAGGCTGAGGTCAGAAAGAGAGTGTTCTCTAGGTTGTCATTGAGTATGATCAGGGAGTGTGAAGTCATTCCAGTAACAGATCAGGTAAGTGAGGACATAAGTGTTCTCCATCCAGATTATGAGGATGTGAGAGATACTCCACTTCCACTTCCAGATTGGTCAGAACCAGAGATTGCTGATTTGGACACACTTTCTATTTTGGTCATGACATTTACCAGAGCATGGGTTGACAGGCATGTGAGTAGATTGAAGAGTAGGTCGATTGCATTGACTTACAATTTGATGGGAGATCATAGGACACCCACCACCAGCAGGAAGAAACAGATTACACGAGGTCCAGAATCTCGAAGAAAGGAGCCTGTTCAGCCAGAGCCTCCAAGAGTTGCAGTTGAATCACCCACACCATTGGAGACACGTTCTCCAAGTATACAGGAGGTTTCACTTTTTGCTGATCAAAGAAATGCATTGAATCAGGTGCAAGTGGTACAAGAAGATAATCAACCACCACGGAGAGAGTTAGTTGGCCAAAGTGTCAACGCACCTACTAGAGATGATCAGCAAACCGATGAAGGGAATGCTACTGACACTCAGTTTTAGCGGGAGTTGGAGGCGGCTTTAGACGATGATATAGTTTCAGGAGATACTCAGCCACTAGAGGCCGATGAGCCTCGCCAGAATGATGTTGAAGTTGAACAAGTCCGTGAAGTAGAAGCCCGAGAACAACAACCATTTATTATTCAGCATGTTGTACCTGATTGGCTCAGAGATCGAATGAGAAGGAGCCCCAGTGAAGAGATTGATCCAACGGTAGAGATGGAAGAGTTTTTGAACAGGATCAGCGCGCCTCCACAAAAGAAGAGAGCACGAAAATTTTCAAAGATTTCAACTGATGAGGATGGCTCTTGCACCCTTCATATGGCAGTGCCACAGGTTGATTGTGATCGAGATGAAGCAGTGCCCGAGAATTATGTGATCACAACAATGGAGTTAGGACGTCCCACAGGTGCACAGATTGTTGAAGAATGTGATAATTCCTATCAGGCACTCAAGTACAAATTATTTAAAAAGGAAGGAAAATATAAGAAATTGAAGAAAGAACATAAGACATTGATAGGATACGTGCAACACTTGTCTCGTCCTTGTGGGCAGGAGATTCCAGCAATAGAGCTTCTAGCTGAGTTATCTAGAGAGTCAGTTACCGGCTTGTTGGAGTTGAGAAAGATGGCACAGGAAGCAGATAAATGGGTTACAGGAGTTCGTGCCGAGACAAAAAAGTTCATGGAAGACCTTACTCATGCTTTTCAGCAAGCTTCCAGTATTACGGCACGTATGGAGGCAGTTGATCAGGCCTGGGGTGATGCTTCCATTTATCAGAGCAAAGTTATTCAACGTCTAGAGGCATTGAGGCATGTTCCTTTGTGGATGCTGATTGATGGTGGAGTCATTTAGGAGAATGATAGATATGACTTTTCTAGATGGTACTCTTCAGCAATCATGGGGCGTGGTTTCTTCGATGCAGCACAGGCGGATTCAACTAGAGTTCGAAAGGCTATGACAAACATCATTGATGGAATCCAGAACACCTTGGAGGCAATCTTTGCTAGACGGCTGAATCCCGATGAGGTGACTACTGATAATTTGAGGGGCAGGCTAGTGCCTTTCTTTTCAAAAGTAAAGACCTTTGTACAAGATGACTTTGAGAACACTTATACTTTCTCCAGCTTGATTCAGAGCACGCAGGATTCCTTAGTCGCTTGGAGAAAATATTGTGCACGGCATGAACAGTCAGTTACGGTGTTAGAGTTTCAGCTTGATTGCATTCCACCTATTTCAGTTCAGGAGGTTGAGGCTGTACTTGCTAGATTCATTGAATTTGCAGCCAGAGAAAAGGAGAATGGGAATGCACTTTTGGATGATGATCTTCTAGAAGACTGATTGTGGGCATTAATTGCCTTTACTATTTTGGGAGTGAGTGGGAATCTTTGATTCATTTATTGTACCACTCCCCATTCTGGCAGTTTTTAGGGTTAGGGCTGAGGTGGCTCAATCTGAGCCGTCCTTTGGACTTGGCTATCTAGAAAAGGCGGAGTCCCCCTCATTTGTAATGGATTAGAAACTAGAGATTAGAGGAGACTTCAGAGAGTAGAAGAGAGATTGATAGTATAATTGTAGCTTAGCATAGTATAGTTTGGAGGAGAAGGAAAGTTTTCTTTGAAAGCTTTTGTAAGAGATTGTTGTGTAAAACTTTCATAATAGAAGATCTTTTCATTGATGGTGGAATTCGTCTTTGTTATGGATAGTTAGCAAGGCTTCTTCATCCCTTCAATTCCAAGTAGCGTGAAGTAGCATAAAATAGTTTAAGAATAGCATTTCCATTTCATGCAAGTAGATTTTAGTTGTGGGTTTGTGGTGTTAATCAAAGCAACTTCATTTCATTCCATACCACTAGCAGCTTGCTGACGGCAAGTTTGCCTTGCATGGTCAACTGGAACATTTCATAAGCTTAACTTCAGTTGCAATTCATATCTTGGTATGCGTCGTCTTGACAGTGTCTTGGTGTCGAATTGTAGCTTGAAAATTTCTTGCTATCCCCTTGAAGATTGCACCAACTTTGTGTAAGCTGTCCAGCGTGAGGTGGAGCAGAGTTCGGTTGAAGCTATTGAGATTGACCCCACATCCCGCCTTAGAGTAGAATATAGAATCTTCTTACCCTTACACTCATTTACTTTCCGTTCATCTTTGGTTAGTTTTAGGAAAACGTACTTATTGCTAAATCAATCGCATTATATAAATCCCTTCCAATCATCCATCTACTGTTAACTGCAAGTATTCTGAACAATTGTGTTAGTCCCCTCATAAAAACAGCAATTCACAACCAACCAACTGAGGGTATTCTAAGTATTTCGGAACCTTGGAGTTGAACGTGCGAACTTTCTTGCAATCTTAGAGCACGAAATACTTTGATCAAGAGAGAATGGAGTAGCCTTCGGACAACTTTGTTCTGCTAATTGGTGCGGTCACAAAAATCACATCAACAGGAGCCTGACTGATTCTGAGAATATTGTTCCGGAGGAGTCTCTGGCTAAAATCCTCATCTTGACCTTCGAATTCATGGGAGCCTTTTTCCTCCAGGGGCGCCCATTTTGTCCAGAGTTAGCCATTTTCTTGATCTTTAGTTCGTTCATTAACTCCTCTTCTACAGATGATCATGTTGAATCTGGTGACTCGGGCGTCGGGTTGACTGATGGTTATGCTCGTTGCGTAGCTGGAGAGATAATAAGAGGGGTCTCCTGGGAGAAGTTCATTAAACAGCTGGATTTGAGCCTTCAAAAGCTTGGGTGCCCCTGGCAAGCTGGGGCGCCCAAACTCACCAGGGTTAGAATATTTTCACAATTTCCTGTTTGCTTCTGAACTTTGATTCTTAGCTCTTGTCAGACCCTCTGTTTAGCTTCTCGTCTCTGGCGACTGCAACCTTTGATTGACGCATTGAATATCTCGTTGGAGAGCTGGGTCAACTGCGAAGAGATCATATTAGAGCCACTTCTCTAGATTCATCTGTTTTACCTCTTAAAATCTTGGGCGCCCTTCTTCACCAGGGGCGCCCAAACCTTCCAGACTTAGCCAATTTTATCTGATTTTCATCTTCAAGTTTGAAACCTTCATTCCGTGTGTTCCACTTTGATCTGAATCTGTTGGAGATTGGACAATCGGATGATCTGACGGAGACAGGCGTTGCGAAGCTGGCTGAATACCGAAGAGATCGAACATATTCTCAAACCCTAACTGCTGAGTTAGGTGCTTCAAAAAGATGGGCGCCCTTCTTCACTAGGGGCGCCCAAAGTCTCCACACTTAGTAAAATTTTGATAATCTCCATGTTTTTCATTCTGACTTCTGTGTGAATTCTCCCTGTTCAACCTCGAATCCCGGATGACTGGACAATCTGATGACTACACCATTAGATTCGTTGCGGAGCTGGCAGAGAAATGAACAACTTTGATTAGAAGTATAAACCCTAATTTTATCGTTTAGTGCTCTAAAAAGATGGGCGCCTATTCTCTTCTGGGGCACCCAAGTCAACCAATGTTAGAAAATTTTCACATTTTTCACTTTCTTCTCCGTTCTTCGCGCTTGGTCACCAGCTCGCCTTCTGTTGAATGCCTTGAGTGTTGAATCTGACGCCTGACAGCTGAATGACCTCCATTAACGACCTCGGAGCTTCTGTTATGCTTCTAAAAAAGCAGAATAGATCCAGTAGGGCAAAATTGATTATTTTGAGATTCTGATTGCACCAGCCTAATATGGACGTATTTTGAGCCAATCAAAATCAGTTTGGACCCCGACGGACCAACTTTCTATTTTTAGAAAGTTTTGCCAGTATCCGTTTCCAAAGAAACCCAGAAAAACCCAGAAAAGTTACTATTTTTAGAAAATTTCTAAAATTAGCAATTTTCCTAAAAAGTAGGGATGAAAAACTGAGATCTGGGTTTTGAAGATTAAGCTGCTCTTAGCAGACCTAGATTGTCAGATTTTGAAAATTTTATGTTCTAACCCCTCATGCAAGACATGTACACCCAAATTTTGACCTTTTGACTGATTTAACAAGACTTTTACTCATTTCTTCAAAATGTCTAAGTGTAACAAAAATTTCAATTTTGGGGTACAACACTCTTCTGATGGTTGATAGAAAAATATGCAAGATGAGGGTCCATGTCATGCATGTCAAATCAAGGATTCTTGTATAAGTATCTTCCCATGCCTTGCTAACCAGAGAAAAGATTTTCTCTTAGGCTAATTAGGAGACTGCCAAACTTTATTCTGAGTTCAATCCTTAATGAATACTTTGTTGCAAATATTGTCATTGATGTCAAGAAGGAATTTGTAGTCTAAGATTAATTGTCATTGATGTCAAAGGAAGTATTTTGAAGGTAATTGTGGAGCAATGAAGATATAATACATATATAAGGAGATCATCTAAGGTGATATATGCGGAATAGATATGTAAGAAAATGGCCAAAGGTCACTAATCAATCCTTTGCTAATCCTTACATGGCAGTGCTTAATCTTACTTTACATCCTTTACTATATGCTGGCTGACCTCGCTTCATGTTGGCATATAAGCAAGACATTTAAATCTTTATCAAAGCTGGCCGACCATTGTTTTGGCACCACCTTTAAAATTGAAATCAATGTTTATTATGGGCCGATGTAGACAAAGGTTTTTATAGATATTAATCAAGTTAATTTGAAATGATCAAGAATATGTAGCGAATAATGATAAGGAGGCAGCAATTTACAATAGAGGATAAAGAGCAGTGATTAACATTTAGAAAGGCAGTGGTTACTTTTACTAATGGACAGCAATGCATGAAGAGCAGCGGTCAAGGAAAAGAGAATTTCTGCAATTAGTTTTTGAACAAAAAGTCATGTCTCTTTGAAGGGAAATCTCTATTCAAAGAGGTGTATCACTTCATTTAGATGTGAAGATATAAAATCATTTTGTGAGTTGTCGTGAAGGGAGTGTGTGAAGAATAAAATGTATGTCAAATATACACCAGCAAGTTAATGTGAAGAAGGAAGTAAAGTATACATCATACAAATATATAAGGAGTTTAGTTGCAGATTTTATGAAGAAATTGTGAGGAATATTAGAGCATAATTCAAGGAGAACATATGCAGATTGTATGAGGAGATTGTGAGAATTTTATGGCAGATTTATAAGAAGTTTTTTATGAGGAGATTGTAGTCAGTTTTATGGCAGATTTGTGATCAGCATTATAGCAAATTGGAGAAGAAAATTATCTATATTGAGCTTGGTGCCTCATATTATAGGGGTTGGTGCCTCTAGTGGGTTTGTGCCTACAAATTTTGTAGAAAGAAGATTAATAAAAGCAATATTTTTGCTGTGGTTTTCTCCCGCAAGGGTTTCCACGTAAATTGTGTGGTTATTATTCGATTTTACATATGTGCTAATTTTGATTAAATCTTAAAGTGATTAAATAAGTTTTATAAGGTAAAAGGATATTGTTATATTGATTCACCCCCCTCTCAGTATAACCGTTTGCTCATCATACTTAGCTTGTTTAAATTAGTTCCTTATAACACTTTCTAAGTTATCCTTTTTTCCTATATTCCTTCACCATTAGCAAACAAAGTTATGATATGAATGAGATTGCGTGTTACACCGAGAATAGTGGAATGATGTATGGATAGTTTTCCAAAGAGAAATCTACAATTAAAAAATATACAATGGATAGAAAGGTTGCTACTTGTTGGTGTATGTTTTATCATCTATCGAACACTTCAGAATAAAATGTCCAAAGACACTCTATCCTCTCTTGAACAAAGTCACCGCGTATGCTAAGATTGCGAGACGATCATATGGCGACTCCAAGGTTTCTTTCGTCAGGTCTTGACATGTGGATAAGTTCAATGGGTGTTGTGATTTGCTGGTATGAAATATGCTAACCAATTTTTTCGATAGATTTTCACACACAATCAACACTTCGCCAATTGAATTAACGTTAGCATCAAAAACTGAAATCCAAGCTTGAAAGAACTCAACGCCAAGAATGCACACTCAATCTCAAGGAAGGATAGGTGTTGTCATATGGCGGAGAAACTAAAGAAGAGTACTTGAAATGAAACAAACTCAACGTCAAGAATGTGCACTCAAGATCCCACTGAGGGTGAGGTGCTAACATATGACGGAGTTATTAATTGAAAACTGAAATAAATAGGCGGATAACCAGCCATGTAGATACAACTATCTAATTCATCCGGTGCGGCGGGCATCCACTTGAGAGTGGGGATTCACCACTTGAGAGTGGGTACAATGAGATATCAAATGTTCCTTTCTTCCACACTGGCGGTAAACCATCCAAGGGTAATTTATATGAAATTCAACAAGTAATTGCAGAAACTAAAATGGTTGGATTAGTACTACTAAATCGCAACCTTACAATCAATAACTCTGCAGATTACTAATTACAATGATAGAGAATGAAGCTAAGTAAAGGAGAATGATTTATATCAATGATTTAACACTCCAAAACTGAAGTAATAGGCCAAAACAGAAAACTACTACAATCTGATGTAAAAATCTGAGTTCTGGAAATTCTGACCAGCTAACAGAGAACAACATGAAATACTCATAACTTGGTCAAATTAAATGACGTGAAATCAGTTGCAATGATCTCCTGGAAGATAGGCGCCCACTCCAAGATGAAGAAACAACAACAAAGAATGAGTATTATTTTCTTAGCACAATTCCCAATGTTCCAGAATGGGGCGGCCTTGAGCAAGGGCGATTTTGACAAGTAAAAATAAAAAACTCAGAATTAAAATCTGAAACTCTCCAAAGATGGTCGCCTTGGGTGTAGGAATGGATTGGAAAACTACCCACAAGCAAATTAAATTCACCCAAAAAGCTGTATGCAAAAACCACTTTCAGCTGTGACTGTATCAACAACTTCAAAACTGGAAATTTCATCAAAAACTTAAACTGTTGAGCTCAATCTGCTATTCTGGATGAAAAGCAGCAATAGAAACCAACTAGGTGTTGTATTTCAAACACGAAATTGGATTGAAACTAGGAGGTAAGCATCCCTCGAAGTAAAAACCAAGTTGTCATTTCGACAACATAACATTAGCATAAGTTCATGGATACCAAGGCTGGAGCAAAAACCTTCACTATATAGAAGCTCACAAAACTATTCAAATTCCTGAGAAAGCACACCAAAAGACACAAGAGTCTTTTCAAATTTCCATAAACAATTAATTTCTCAAGATGGCGTCCCTTTTTGCATAATATGAACTTCACTTGATTTAAAATTATCTCCTTAAAAGTGGCGTCCACTTTTCCCAAGGCATTAGACAATAATTAAAATATATTAAACACCTCATGAAGGCGTCCCCCTTCCAAGTCCCTCTTTTAAACACAACTTAAAGTTGTTCTGCTAGGCCAAGGGGTCAACTGCAAATTATAACATTAATGCCTTTATTCACCAAAATTAAACCATTAGAAGCCAAACTTGAATTGCATTAAATGCTCCAACTGAAAATGAAGACCTTGAAGACTGATAATTGCATACTACCAAAAATAGAATTTACTATAAATAGTAAACTCCTTGAAAAGCGATAGAACCTCAGAACAAGGAAACCCTAATTTTACCTCAAACGAGCCTACAGGCTTCCGGAATAGGCTGATGAGTGTCAGAACAGATCACTGATGAGAAGGGGACATTACATGGTAATACACTAAAATATGCTAACCAATTTTTTTCGAAGGATTTTCACAACATAAACCAGCACTAGTCAACTGGATTAGCGTTAGCATCAAACTAAAATCCAAGCTTAAAAGAAACTCAACGCCAAGAATGCACACTCAATCCAAATGAATGAAAGGTGTTGACATATGGCGGAGAAACTAAAGAACAGTACTTGAATGAAACTACTCAACGTCAAGAATGTGCACTCAAGATCCCAATGAGGGCGAGGTCCTAACATATGACGGAGTGATTAATTGAAATTGAAACTAATAGGCGGATAACCAGCCATGAAGCTACAACAATCTAATTCGTCTGCTGCGGCGAGCATCCACTGAATAGTGGGGATTCACCACTTGAGAGTGGGTACAATGATATAACAAGTTCGTTCTCCGCACTGGCGGTAAACCGTCCAGGGGTAATTAATAAGAAATAAAACAAGTAGTTGCAGCAATAACATGGGTTGGATTAGTACTACTAAATCACAACCTTACAATTCAAAAGATTGCAAAAACAAGTATTACAATGATAGAGAAATAAGTCTAGAAGAGAAGAATGAATTCTAATGATGTTCCTTTACTCTTCCAATGATAGAATTATGACCAAAACAGAAATCATATGAATCTGATATAAAAACAGAGCTTTTGGAATTTTGATTAGCAAACTGTAAACTCATAAAATGTTCATAACTTCATCAAATTACCTCCGTTTCGAATGAGATTGAATGCAATGGACTTCTGGAAGGTAGGCGACCATGCTAGGATGAAGAAACAACAAATCTTGATCATTAATTCCTGGCACACTTCCCAAGACACTCCAAATGGTACAACCCTTGAAAAGGGCGATTTGCTTCTTAAAAATCAGAATCTCCAAAATAAAATCTCATACTTAGTGGAAAGGGGTGCCCATGGCAAACAATGACATTTCAAAAATACCCAGAAGCAAATAAAAATTATTCAAAGAGCTGCATACATTTTACACTTTCAGCTGTATGTGAACCAGCAACTCAAAACTGACAAAAACTCCAGGATTCTTCAATCAAATGAGCTCAATCTGCTAGTCTGATATTGAGAAGCAGCAATGTAGCCAACTAGGTGTTATCTTGCAAACACGAAATTGGACGAAAGGCTAGGAGGTTGACATCCTCGAAGCAAAATATCAATTGTCATTCCGACAGCATAACTTTAGCATAATTTTCATGGATGCAAGGTTGGAGCAAAACCCTTCATTAAATAGAAGCTCACAAAACTTCTCAAATTCCTGAGAAAGCACACCAAAAGACACAGGAGTCTTTTCAAATTTTCAAAAACAATTAATTCCTCAAGGTGGCGTCCCTTTTTGCATAATATGAACTTCACTTTAATTTAAAATTATCTCTTTGAAAAGTGGCGTCCACTTTTCCCAAGGCATTTGATGATAATTGAAAAATATTAGACACCCCATGAAGGCGTTCCCCTTCCAAGTTTCCCTTTTTAAACACAACTTAAAGTTGTTCTCCTAGGCCAAGGGGTCAACTGCAATTTAAAACATTAATGCCTTTATTTATGAAATTCACCCAAAAAAACTTTTAGAAGCTAGAGCCTGACTTCAAATAATTGCTCCAACTGGGAATGAAATCCTGAAAGATGACAATCTTCATACTGCCAAAATTAGAATTTACTATAAATAGTAAACTCCTTGAAAAACCTTAGAACCTCAGAACTGGAAACCCTAATTTTACCTCAAACAAGCTTACAGGATTCCGGAATAGGCTGATGAGTGTCAGAACAGATCATTGATGAGAAGGGGACATTACATACACAAAGGGACTTATGTTTAAGAATTCCTTACAAGTTCGGTACTTAGATGTATTTATCATTAAAGGCTTCTTCATTGGGACTTTCGGTTTGGATCTAAAAAAAAAGGCAAAAAGATAAGGGTTTAGAGAATCTAATCTACGCTTAGGAATTTGAGAGACAGTAAAGATCAAGTGAAACGGGTAACCAAACTTTGTTTCGCCTCCCTGGGACAACTACGCAAAGTGGGTGCAATCTTCAAAGGGTGTGATTATAATTTTCAAGCCTCGAATGAGACCGAAGTTAAGCATCCACAATCACAAGCTCAGGCTAACTTTACGCATAGAATGAAAATCATCCATTCGAAGAAAGTATGAGCAATATTTCACCATTTAATCTATACGATCAATCTCGCATTCACTTAACAAACATTCAAAGCAAATTCTACTTAATTATAATCTAATTGTAATCTATGGTAGAAGAAGCTATGCAACCTTGCTCAGTACTTGACAATAAAAGTGGTTCAAAGCAAATCATGCATAAGAGCTTTTATTATTGGAAATAGTCTAAGTGCAACAATTTCATACACTGTCTCCACACAAATTAAAGTGAGAGATCACAAGTTTATATAGAGCTTTCAAGATCAAATGAAAGGGCAAGATTAAAACAACATCAATGACCAAGATTAATACAACTCAACCCTAATTAGGGTTTCCCGAAATAACATCAGTTAACAACCAGTAATCAAGCAGTGAACAAGCAGTTGGAGCTATCTTCAAGGGAAGGCGTCCCTATCTTCTTGGGCAGCATTGTGCTCGACGAATCTGGACACGATTGTGACGACTTACTCCATCGTGACTGGCGGTAGCATGCTTACACTGAATTCAAGTCCGTCCAAATCCTCAGCACATTTGGCGAAGGTGTTCTCCCAATCTGCTTCCTGTCTCACAAAATCATTTCGGATGGACAAGAGATTCGCCACTTTTGTGAAATCCTGTCTCAGAATTGGTCCAGTAGTAGAGAAGAAAACTTCTTGAACCTTATGCTTCAACCTCTCCAGTTGCACGTCGTTTTCCTTGACAATCTCTCTGTCAAACACATCTGCAACTATCATATAAATCTTCTCCCAAATTTCTTTAACTTGCTCCTCAACTCCGAGCCCATCTGCCTTTGCCTTCTCCAGAATCTCTCTCCGTATTGTCACTGCCCAAAACCAAAGGTGAAAATCATAAGCCGCTCCTACAACAATCACCTTTCCTTGAACCAATTCTTCCCTTGGAACGCCCTTCAGTACTTTGAGGCATGGAATGAGCCTCTCCTGAATATCTGGGAGACTGTCCTAGGTTTCCGCGATGTCAACAAATCTAGAAAGGAAAGAAGAAGTCTGTCTGTAGCCAAGTGTCAATCTCTCCATGAACGAGGCTGCTTCCATGCCCTTGCTTACCATCCATTCCTGGGCCTCCTGGGCCGTGACCATACCTTCTTCCACATCCTTGGCCATCTCCTGCGAGGAATTGAGAAGAGGAGCTACTGCATCACCCTGATTGAGTGGTTGGGTCAGATGCCGTATATACTCCTTCAGGCGCTCAACCTCCCTCTTGTACTCTTTCTTTTTCGCCACTTCCTCATCCAATCTCGCCTTGATAGTTGAGATGGAATTGTCCAGTTCTTCCACTTCCTGGCCTTTTGTTGTTGGGCCAAGGTCTATAGTGGTTATGGCGTATTCCTGGGGAGTGATCTCATCTTGTGCTTTATCCACTGTTGGTACTGCGATATGTATGGAACGGCCGCCGGCTTTGTCCCTCTGAATGGTGGAAAATTTCTTGGCAGGTTTCTTAGTAGCAACTTGTTCTTGAAGAGCACAAAAGATTTACTGAGAGGGGGGGTGAATCAGTAAATCAACACAAACTTTCAATTCTTAATCTTTCCAAACTTATTACAATCAAATTTTTGATATGACCCAATTTACACAAGTTGATACAGCTTTATTGAAATAATTTTTAAAATAGGCACCAACCTACTTAACTTACAAGAGAGATGTTTTAGTAGAATATCACCTACAAGGAACACCCTAACCCTTTACAATTTTAGTAGGCACCTACCTACAAGGAGCACCAACCCCTAATGCAAGGCACCACACCTTGACTTGATGGATGAATCAAATGAAGTCAATCAGATCTGCACTCTGCCAATCCTCCAATCTGCCTTTGTGATGTAAATTCTCACACTCAGCCCACACAAGAAGATAGGCTTCTGATTTAGACTTCTTGAACTTCACAACCACACTGAATTCTGATTTGAAAATCAAGTATATATAATTTTCTCAAGGATTGCCACTCTTGATGAAGCACCATTTCAACATAACTCTTCCTTTTCAAACTCCATTCATACTCCACTTATTTAATCGATCTTCTTCATTTTGTTTAATCTTCTATCTACAAAATTATTAATTAATTCAGCCTTTTAGACACAGGTCGCTTTTTTTGACTTTGGCTCTTTTAAGAAACACGTCTTTTGCTAACAAATCGTGCCCCTTTTGAAGACTGATTATAAGAGTGTTAATATTTAAAATGTTTTTCTTTAAACTTGAAGACGCGCCTCTTCCTAAAGACATTTCTTTACAAATCGCACACACCTGTTAGCGTTTTGTCTTTTAGTGGATTTATCAACAGCCGCGTTTTTTTAAAGCACGTCTTTTGTCTTGATTTGTTTCATGAGAAAACATCTCTTGCTAAAGAGATACACGTATGAGTCTAACCCGTGTTGATTTGTTTGCTCTAAACAAATGTTTTAGTTTATTTTTCATATGTCCACCAATTAGCTTTGAATCAAATTTTGATTAGAATACTTTGCTTCAGATTAGACGTCCACCATTTAGGAATCCTTATAATCGAATTTAGAGTACTTTGCTGCAGATTAGAATACGCCATGATGAATGCTTTCAATTTTGAGGTTCATTTCTCTTTAACAAATTTTTTCATAGACTTTGAGACGGAAAAAGCATATCCTTCCTTTGATACCTTGATATCATTAATATAATGTTCGCCTTTTTTAGTGACGCATCATTTGGTTCACGATGACTCACTTCTTGACTCAAATATGGCGACAAATGACCACTCTTATTTGAATTCGTGGCTTAATATCCTAATACTCCACTGTGATAGGAGTCATTCGACAAATGCAACACGAATTTATATATTGGCAACAAGTACGCAAGATAGAAACTCTAACGTAATGATCTTCAAAGCTTGATTCCACTGTATATGTCAATTGCGTCGTGAATCTTTCCGTTTAATATCAACCGCCTGTGAAATGTTAATATCGGTAATACTTTATCTGTCAGACTCGATGGCCATCAACTGTTTCTTACTCGTATCAAGATCTTCATTGTAGCTGACGGCATCAGACGTATTTGTTAAAGAGTCTTCATCATAACCGATTACTTCATATTGACTTTCATTTGTAGATGATGTTCAAAGTTTTGATCTGGGCGTTTAGTTTAGTCTGTGATAAACTGCAAGTTAGACTATATTCAATAATCCTGATGTGGACCTTGATTCCATTAAGCTCAACAATGAATCATCCAATTTTCAATGATCTAAATATATTATTTAATCAACCTGGTCTGATTCTCCATCTGATCGGATTATTAATCTGTTTTGAACCAGCACCTTGAGCTTTATGAAAATCCTATTTAAGTCTTGCATAATGATTCCGAATCTTGTCATTAATAACAATTTCTTCAATACTATCTTCAGTTAGTTTTGTTCCTATTCAAATATGCTTATATTATCTTTAATCATACTGCAAATGACTCCACCTTTTTCACTTAACATTAATGACAATATGAACCATCTGCCTTCACATTTTGACATCAATGACAATATTTCCAACAGTTCTAACCTTGCCAAGAAATCCGCAGTATCATCTTCTTCTTGGACCTCAACTGGTGCCTGAATTTTCATCCTCTCCTTTAGCCGATCCGGGATGGTAGGCTGCTCGATACCATCTTCCTCTTGAACGTTCCCTTCATTTGGAATATCCAAGACTCCTCTGAGGGCGGAAATCATCCCCTCTTCGAAATCATCATTTTGGACTTCCATTTCATTACCCGAACCCAGTATTTTTGTGCCCGTAGGGGATGGGGCCTCATTGTCATCGAACTAGATTGGTTCATTGTCCTTTTCCTAAACTGCAGAAGGTCTCATCATTTCAGCCAAGGATTCGTCTGTGGTAGCTACCAGCTCATCAATATTCCGAGACGCCACGGAGCAAGATGGCTCCATCTTCTGTCTTTTCTGGACAGGCTCTATGCTTGCAACTACTTCTTTCCTCTTCTCACCAATCTCAACTAAATCATCATGATGGGATGCGCTGGCATTGGAGGAGTATGACTCTGTCTCGCTCAGTAAATCATACGTGAGCGTCACTCTTTTTTGCCTCAACTCCTGGACCTGATGGTCGACCCACCATTGAGAGTACTTAATCACTGGCCTCATCAACGTTGCCAAATTTGAATGCTCAGGCTCTAACCACTCCACGGAAGGAAGAGGTCGGCTCTCCTCGAAACACGGCTGGACATAATTTCCATCATCCTGCAACTGATCGGGCACCCGACAAAGTTCGATTGCCCTCATAAAGTCCACTGGCATTCTAGACCATAATTTTCTCCTGACTTCATACTCATCAGCAGCGTTCGCCCAAAATTCCTCCAATTCTACTCTGTGTTTGTATCTTCTCCCATCCACGGTCCGAATATGATGATGCGGGTCAAAATTGGCCCTGGACTTTTAGGCTGTGAACGGGTACCACTAGATTTCTAGCTTGGCCCTCTCGGCTGCTTGTGCTGACGGACAGGACTCTAACATATTCCCAATAAAGAATGGGAAAGTAACAACCGCCTTCTTACTTGGCCTCTGGATGTTCTCGTACTCTTCCAGCTGCCTCAGGACTTCAAACAAAATCATCCGATTCGTTGGATAAATAGGCAGCTTGTAAGGATTTCCAGTGAATCCCTGGATCCTGACATATGTAAACTTTGGAAACTGGATAAACCAGGATCCATACCTACTGATCAAACTCTTTGCTTTGTGACTCAGCCTCTGGTGCATTCCTCCTTGAAGTGTTCTTGTGATATACATTAGGAAAGCATCGTGCACCCGCCTGAAATGAGATTTCTCCCTTAGCTGAAGTTGCGGGTAGCAATCATAAGGCTTGAGTTCATTTTCTCCATTGCCAACTTTTCCTTTGCAAATCAGTCCTGAGTATTTATATGTTCTAGCCAACAAATAGACAATGTACGGGCTCATATGAAAAGACTTGGTCTTTTCCAAATTGGTTAGCTGCTCGTGAAGATTGTCGCTTATTGTTCGGGACCAGTTGAACATCTTCACGCCAGAAGTGATTTCATCTATAAAACAATATATCCACGTTTCAAAATACATGCCTTGTGGGTTGCCGGCTATCCTGTTCAGCATCAGAATGATATCCCCATAGTCCTCTTTAAAATCTGTCTGGCGTGGCTTCTTAGGCATCTTCTTTGTGGATGGTCTAGGCTTCTCTAGCCATGCCTTATTAACATTTGTGGCGCACAATTCAGACTAGCTGTCATACAATCTCTTGGCGTCCTCCTTGGTTTTGTAGACAGTACAGGGATGTGTTGGGATGCCAAACGCCTCCTGTATTGCCACTTCGCTAAGGTGATCCAGAACCTTTCCGTCAGGTGCAACAATTTGTCTTTCCTGAGCATTGTAATGGATGGCACATTCTACCATTAACTCGGCACAGTCTACTGCAGGCGGGAATCCGGCTGCTTGAAAAATTCCATTTCTCACCATCCGTCTGGCAATCGGTGTCGGTAGTCGAGCATGTCCATATACTCTCTTCTTGAACTCCACGAAGTCTACATGTCCCAGATCAGTGTCTTCAACATTTTTCCATTTTGAATTTATCTTTGACTCTCATTGTACCCCCTTATTGGCGAACTTCATCGGCACCTTTTTCGATGACTCTCCTACCGTGGTCATTAACCTGCAGTAAAAACACTAACATTAATACAAAGACTTTAAAATATATTTATTCCCGTGCCTTGTATTCGAAAATTTTACTTTCAACTCATTAAAATATTAAATTTCTGCGAAAAAGCAAGCTGAAAGTAAATGAATTTAATTGAAATTTAGTCAGAACTTAGCCAGAATAAAAAAGACAAAAGGAGAATTGATGAATTTATCCAATCGAACTCCAAACCTCATGAAAAATCTTCTGGCTGCAAATCAGATTGAAACTTCGAGAATTTAATTAAAAATCAAATGACAAAGTGCGCCAATCTTACTGAGAAGTCGACTTTCAGCCAAAAAATTCTTCACTTCGAAAAAAATTACTTCTTCAGCAATAAAATTATTCCTTCCTCTGAGAAAATTGATCTTGCCTGCAAAAGAATTGATCGTGTCTCAATTTGTTTTAGCAACTGCATCTTTTTCTCTTGATTTCGATTTGTTTTCTCTTCTTCAATCAGGCAAGTTTCCATTCTTTTTCGAAAAAACTCCATGGCGAGCTTATCCAGGCAAATCTCTTTGATTTTCCAAAATTTGATTTTTTTGCTAGATGTTTATCTTTGATTTTCAAAATTTTAAAATTAACATTAAATGTCCAATTAAATTTGATTTTTTTAAATTTTAATTCATGGCGAATTTAATTTTGCTCATGGATTTTCTCTTTTCTGGCGTAATTTATTTTCTTCCAATACATCTCTGGCGAATTTTTATTTTGTCCAAGGCATTTTATATTTCTGAGTATTGGAAATAAATTATTAAAATGTTAAAATATTTAATTTATTTCCAACCCGTTCGTTTTTTGACCTATGGCTATTTTAATTTCTCTTTTTTTTCTTTGGCTAAATGTTTATTTTCCAAATTTATTTCAATTTTCGTGTAGCCAAGCTGAAATTTTAGCCATCTCGTCAATAAATGTTATGCCAGATCCTCATTTTCTTCTGCCATGGCGGACTTCAAATTGTGCCGGGCACATTTTCTCATGCCGAAATCAATTTTTCTCTTGCTTGGATGTTTTCTCTAGGCAAAGTATGTGTTTGGATGTCTTCTTTAGGCAAAATTCCATAATACGTAGACAAATCTTCATCCCTTTTAACCAGGGGCGGACTTTTTGCCTCTTTGCCATGTACATTCTCCTCTGTGCACTTAGCCAACTTCATAAATTTTGTCCTAGGCATCCATACTCAGGGGAATTTTCAATCTTTTCTCCCCTTCTTATGCTAGGCGGACTTCATCAAATTCTTTCCATATCCTAGGCGGACTTCATCAAGTTCTTTCCATCTTCCATCAAGGCACGACAGACTTTCTATCCTCCTTGACATTTTCCTTTCACACTATACCCTGGTCAAGATTCCTCCCTAAAAACCGCTAGAAGGTGGAGTGGCGTAATAAATGAGCACAAAATGCCGAACTCCTCCCTTTGACCACTATAGGCAATTAATGCCCACTATCCTTCCAGAAGATTCTCGTCCAGGAATGCGTTCCCACTGTTCTTCTCTTTGACCGCAAAATCAACAAATCTGGCCAACACTACTTCAACTTCCCGAACTGAAATGGACGAAGCAAGGTCGAGTTGAAACTCGAGGATGGTGATTGTCTGCTCCTACCGAATACAAGATTTTCTCTAGACTTCAATGGCTTCCTGAGTACTCTAAATGATGCTGGAGAAAGTGGAAATGTTCTCAAAATCAACTTGGACAAACGATCTCACTTCAAAAAAGAAAGGATGCAATCTGCCCTTCAAGCCATCAAATGTCACCTCCTTAGGAGTTAGTTGTTTTGTGAACTGTTGTGACCTTTTCACACATCGCCCCATTGCAAATAGGGACCCCCTAATGTTTGCTTTATTTGGGTCTTTTGGCTTGATTTTGGTTTGTTTTCCTATTGTCTCTCTTTGTTCCATCTGTCTTTCCGAGGATGTGCTCCTCTTTGAGCTTAAACTGGAAATTTTGGCTAAGTCTGAGAAATTAGGATTTTCTTTCTTCATGCCAGTTTGAAGTTAATTCGAGTAAGCAAATTGAAGTTTGAGCTTGACACTGCGTTCGGAACACTTTGAGCTGCCTGCTTGCAAATTTTGAGTTGAATCTAACCACTTGCTATTTTTGGCAGTCCGGGCTTCGGAAGCTAATTTTAGGGTTTGCATGTGTGCTTTTTCAATGTATGTCTGGAGAACCTTTCTGGGTTTTTCGAGACCTTCGCGGTGATATAACATGCAAGATGAGATGATAACTTTCAGCAGTGCTGCCTTTGGAGGTTGTTTTTAGGGTTTGCATGTTGGAGTCTTCAACGCATGCCTGAATATTCTTTGTGGGTTTTTTAGGAGCTTCGCAGTGATGTAACATGCAAGCTGGGGTTTGGACCTTTTAGCAGTGCTGCTTTGGAGGTTGTTTTTAGGGTTTGCATGCAGGATTTTTCGATGCATGTCAGGTTATTCTTTATGGGTTATTCAAGAGCTACGCAACGAGGTAACATGCAAACAGGGTTGATCACTTTTCAGGAACTTTCTATCTTTAGCCAGTGGTCGCATTTTGACCAATTTGCTGGGTTTTTCTGGGTTTTTTGAGATCTCTCAGGCAGTGTGACATGCAAACGCACCCAGCAGCTGGTTAGTCACCTTTTCAGACACTTACTATTTTTAGCAGGATCGTTCCGACAGCTCCCCAGCACTTCAGTATCATGAACAGAGCAATATGCAACATAAAAAGGGTCTAACGGTGGTCATTTGAGGCGCATGCAAGTCAAATTAGGGTTTCCAGCTTCGAGACTCAAAATGAGGAGTAAAATGCCTGAATCTTCGAAAAACGATGTATCCCATTGCGATCAGTATCTTTCAAGGAGTCCACTCATAAAATTTGAACGCAATCCGAGTACTTGCTATTTATAGTAAGTCACCTTCAGAAACAAGCTATAAATAGCAGGTCAGCACGAAGCTCCGGTGTGAACAGGACAGACAGGTTACGAGGACCCCATGGAGCAAATTTCACGTCAAACAAAGTTGTAGAAGTTCTAAAATCAAGCAGTTACTATAAATAGCAGGTCAACACAGGTGACAGGTGTGAACACAACAGTTACATCACAAAGGTCAAGTTGAGCAAAAATCAGGTCTTGAAAATGCTAAAAATTTATGGAAATCACAGGAGCTCCATAATTTACTAAAAATAGGAAGCTAGGCAGGAGGCATAAAAAATTTTCTAAGTATCTAAAACTTGAATCCTCAGGCTCCAAATGCGCCTAGGGTTTAAGAGGTTGGTGAAAATCTTTCAAAGTCTGAAACTTGAAGCTCACCCACCAATATGCGCCCAGGCTGAGAATAGAGGAGTCAAAATTGTGCTAAGTATTTGAAAATGGAAGTAGCATACATCAAATGCGCCCAAAGGAGAAGTGGGACACAAAATTTTGCTAAGGCAATCAAAATGGAAGCTTGGCCTCCTAAATGCGCCCAAGCTTGTGAAGGTACAAGAAAAAGTTTCTAAGGATGGAAAAATAGAAGTAGAGGACCTGAAATGCGCCCAAGCCCTAAAGGGAAAAATATTCTAAGGCAGGAGGGAGATGAGTGAGAATACACCCCTCTAAATATGCCCAGGGAGGAGGAAGCTTAAGAAAATGCCTAAGGCATTGAGTATGAGAACACCAAGGGCAATATGCGCCCTAGGAAAAGAGGTGAAATACGCTCACAAGGAAGAGATGAAATTTGTCTAAGGCATGAAGAATTTGAAGAGGAAGTGAAAGTGTAACGTTCCTAAAATCACACTTACCAATTATAAACCTTAATCTCCAAACTAATTTACTAGGATAAAATTATTATAAAATTGTGCGGGAAAAGAGGAATAATTCAATTTTTACTTTCATCACTATATTTATATGGAATAACAAACATCCATGAATCAAGTGTATCAAAACAAGGTTATGCAATTATGAGATTTAGCCATATAGGCTTACAAGGCTTACACATGAATGATCATTTCATCAACACATGTAAATTCAAATACTATAATGCAAATTTAAGGAAATAACAAGATCATAAATGCACCCACAAAGAAACCATAGCACAAAGATTTCATGAGTGGAAAACCCTCGTAAGGTGAAAAACCCTCGTAGGGGTGAAAAACCACTCGTAAAAGTGCCTCATTGGCTTAATGAAATGCTTTTCTAGAAGTGTCTTACTGACTACAAAGTTTCAATAGTTACAAGATGTCTCACGGACATTCACACTATCTCATAGACATGATCATTCATTACATATTTCTATATCACAAAGAACATATTGTAGTTCTTTTATGAGTTACACAAATCTACAAGTAACAATTTCAAGTTTTCCCAATGCATCATCCTTGCATAGAAAATTAAGGTAACACCCACACTATCATGAGTCGCTCCTAAGCAATTGCAAATAAGACAATTCTACTTCCCATGACCTCTCAAATATTACACAAGTACATTTACAAACATAACCAATTACATAGAGCTTCATGAAAATAGTCCTAGTCCTGTTAGAATGCACACACGCCTATGCAATTATAACCAGAATGTTTACTTATAAACTAAATGATTCAAAGGGTTTTATCAATAAGAAAATAATGCTATAAAAGAGTTAAGAAGGTATAGCTCATGTATGTATGAGAATACCTATAGAAGCTAGAGAATAGAAGAGTATTCGCTCTTATAAGTACACATAGTCCCTGCACATAGTTACTTATTCCTTTCAACCCACATATCAGAAGTATAATTAATATCTTCAACTATGTATTACTTCTTTTTCTAGTTGTGTTATTTATTAGAACAAGTTTAGAAATAGGTGTCCATCTCTCGTAACATTTGATGAGTATTTCTTCCATTTCATGTTAGCACTAATTATAACATGTAGATACATATGTTCACATTTGCTAAGAAATAGAAAGGGAAAGATGATAAGTAACATAAGCAACAGCTGCTACCCTCCTTATTGTATTCATTATAAAAAACAAAAGATCCAACAAACAATACTACACTTATTTCATCCAATAAATCTTTTATCTAATGAATAATGCATATTTTCACATAAGTTGCATAGAATTCAACATTTACACATTCAAGCCTTCTTTTAGAGAAACACACTGTATTTCCAAGTTCTCTAATTGATTTGCATAAGTAAGGTAATTAATAAAAGATACATCTACATCTGATTCTATTTTATTTTATTTTTTTATTTTCACCATGAACTCATTATAATCATACTACTACACCCCAATGAATAAAAGCAACTAGCAACTATAAGCATATGTGCTCATTTCTACTTGCGTACAAGAACCCAATAACTCATTTCTAATTTTAACAGTTTAAACTAAAGACTACAGATTTTTAGATAATCGAAAGAAATACTTTCAAATCAGAAATATATACATATATTTTTTTTACTTTAGAAGGTAATACTTGCCCATTTACTTATTTTGCATAAGTACTTATTCAGTAGTTAAAACAGAAATATACTACTCTAAATCAGCTCTCTGTAACTATTCTTTTTAAAATTTAATTCAAGCCCTTACATATAATGTATATATTAATTTATAATTATATACAAAAACAGAAAATCATATATTTGCAACTGAAGTATTCTCATATTTATTTCCAACTATAAGCATACATTATTATATATATTTTCAGATAGTTTCATTTCCAGATAAAATAAAGTAAACATCCACAACAATATAAACATATTCCTTTAAATACCATGTTGGCGTAATGTGATGAGCCCTGCTGGCTCTCAGCTCAAAACCCTCTTTTCTTAAGTCTTTTAAAGTGTTTTTAAAGTTTTTTAGAGAAATCTTAATAGACAGAAGAGAAGGGGCGCAGCATATTTTTGCTCATAAAAGACAAATTTAAACTTATTCCTTCAAAATGAAAGTACATAATGTATTATTTAACACCAATAGATAGTTTAAGAATGATAAACATACCAGAAGGGCTCCAGATTATTTAAATAAGAAACTGGCCAGATCTACAGCTGAAAAAGGTGAAAACAAGCCTGAATGCACTCCATGACTCCAGGAAAGGTTTCTCCTGATCAGAAACTGGTCACAAAGCTTTGAAAGGACAAGCCGCCAATGATAGATGTCAAAGCCCTCTCAAACAGAAGGCGTTTTCATTAATTACTTCACACGCCTTTTTAAGGCACAAACCCCAATGCTGGCCGTACGGCTATGGAAAACCATGCAAGAAGACTTTGTGGAAACCTCTGCCTCTGATGAAGGAAGCGCCACCAAGGAACCCTCAATTATTATACTGAAGAACAAACAACTGCATAAATAAATCCTCTGTCTGCAACTGTAGAACTTCTGTGTGAAGCCCTCAACTGTACTGATTCAGCTGATCTTTCACAGCCTCAAGAGTACTCAACACTGAAGAGTTTTCCGTTCTCCAATGGACAAAATGATCAAACCCTGGTCACAGGATATTGCTCAGAAGGAAAAATGCACAAGGCAAATCGAAATAGTCAAGAAGTGAGTTTCTATTGCCAGGAAATGCCTTTATACCCAAATGGCACGCATTTCAAGAAATGTACGGCCTTTCTCATCATTAAAATATAATATTTTAATATAATCCTTTTCAATAGTTTGAGCGCACTTTTCAATATTTTAAGATATTAAAATATTAAAGTCTCCTTTTTTGACATTTAAGTGATATAAAATATAATTAAAGTCAATGTGACTTTAATTAAAAAGGCGTTTAAGTTAATAAATTAACTTAATCACTTAAAATCCCGTAATATGCTCAAAACTCAGGATAATCTCGTGCCGTCAGAAGCTGTGAACTCCTGGAATGCAAACGCTCGCTGTGATCCAAGCACTGTCCACTGAAAACACGAACAATCAAACTCTCCAAAAAGCAACACTGACCCTCTATCCAAACTGGCTAGCCCACAAAGGTCCAATAAAGGGCTAACACACTGTTCCCGAGAACTGTCTAGCGAGGGGACATCACACGTAACAACTAACACCTCTGGAGTAAGAGTTGATACAGACAGCTATGCACACTATGCAATGAGTGCTCTTCAAATTAGGAGGGGAAGCTCCCTCGTTGTGCTTGACAAAAGTACTTGCAAATGGAAATAAACTAAACTAAATCCTGTCTTTTTGTTTCAGCTGTAGAGGTACAAGGCTTTCTCGAAAACTATACGTTGCAGTTGAGTATTTTCTGGTTTTGCAGACTACTAACTACAACGAAACTTAATTACTTAAATTCTATCCAGTTTCCTCAAGAAAACAGAGCATGAGGAAATGGAGCAAGGTTTGACTATTAGACGATAAACGAGTGTAGATTCTCAACTTGAAGGCAAGGTGGCACATCTATCAGCTCAATCTAAACACGCTTATTGGTAACAACATCACACGATAAACTTAATACGGATTCTCTACTTGAAGGCAAGGTGGCACAACTATTATCTCAATTCGAATAAGTTTATTGTTCACAACAACACACGATAAACAAGTGCAGATTCTCTACTTGAAGGCAAGATGGGCACAACTATCATCTCAATCTGAACAAGTTTATTGAATACAAAACAGATTTGATCTAACTATGGAAAGAATTCACCATTGCGATTGCATGAAACCCTATGTGGCATAACAATTTATCATAATAGTAAAGACGCATGAACAAATACCAAAAGAGCAATATTGAAGGCAAGGTAGGCACAGCATATATTTCTCTCTCGTGCAAAAGTTATTTACAAATGAGCAAAAGCTCTTATTATATAGACATCGAAAGGTGTAGGGAACCCTAAAATCACCTCGAGTCAACTATAGTCTTGCAATGCATTCAAGATTTATTACTAAACCCTAATGAAATAAACTATACAGTTAACTGGAAAGCTACCATCAGTTAACCGATACATTTAACCTAAATGGACCATGTGCAAGCATGCACGTCCTTATTTAAAGCAAAGTTAACTGGACACTACCTTCAGTTAACTGGAAACCCTAACCCTAACTCTTGTGATGATAATTCCAAGGATGAGATAAGCATGTGTGAAGTCAACAAGTGAACTCAAGACTGAAAGTCGAGTTAACTGCTGCTCATGACTCAACCCTTGAAATTAACTGCAGGTTCCAACTGGCAGATCACTCCATGTCATCTCGGTCTAACACTTCGACCAAGAACTCATCAATCTCTTTGTCTTCAGGCACTTTGATGCTATCCAAAAGAATAGTCTGCTTCTTCAGTTCTCTGCCACTTTCTTTAACCATATGCATGCCATCTTTAACCTCTTCAGTCACCTTTTTGAAACTAGCTGAAATAACTGAGATATTCTCCAACTTAGGCGCCATAGGATCTCCTTCCAGGTTATCACGAATCAACTTCTCGAATTCATCTTGCACTTTGTCCAATTCAACATACGTGCCATCTTCAAGAAGATAATGACACAGAATCTGAACAACAAAACCACTGACAAGTGCAAGTACTCCAATCACATCATCTTTCAATGAGAACAACTTGGCAGAGATCTTTTCGCATGTCTCCATTTTGAAAAGGTGCTGCTCTCTCCAAGTAAAAACCTTCTCCTGATCTTCATCAATCTCCAAGGCATCGTATGCAACAGATAACTGAGATATAAGAACACGATCCTTGGCTAAGCTCTCTGCAACTGAAATCTCGAGCAACTGGACACCTTGACGAAGCTTATGTACATCACTCCTCAACTGATATAAATCTGCAAGAAGATGTCGACCTATAGCGACCAAACTTTCAATCCAGTTGTCCAAAAGTCTACCATGACTGACTAACTGATCAAGCTTTCGTTATTCTGTTGGTGTATTCTGAGGAAGCACAGGTGTTCTATTCGAATTTCCATGAACAAGATCAGAAATATATTGACGAAGTTGACCAATTTCAGCCTTAAGCAATGCCTTATCCTCTCCATCCTTCGTGATGCGTTCTTCAAGATTATTGGTAACAATCTTAAGAAGAGTCACATCTGTCTCTCGTGTAGTCCTGCCTAGATTTGCCTTAGTGAAAGTAAAGTCACCAACTTCGACTTCATCTAAGCTCTTACCCTCTGGAGGAACAACAACCTCTATAACAATCTCTGATTCTGGAGTCTTCTCAATGTGCACCTGTTTCTTGATTTTCTTGTTCGACCTTTTCTGATAAGGCTCACCGAACTTTGACAAATCAAGGTTGTATGAAGGTTCACGCCTCTGTCTTCCCAATGACTTCTCGAGCCAACAAGACTGAACAATATCATCAATCCGAGGAGAGACTGTCCCCGATGTATCCACCTGTGGTGGTTCAGTTGTCTCTGATCCAACTCAAATTGGTATCTCAGGCTTTGAATCTATGTCAATAGGTTGTACATGTGGCGAACTAGGAGGTGAAACATGAAATTCAGCCTGAATGACTCTCTACTGGAACTTCAGGAACATTCTCAACTTGTTTTTGCTTCCTCTTTCCAGTAGCTCTCTTCTCTGTGTTTCCACTAAGTCTAACACCTTCAGGAGGAATCACAATAGTCTTGACCCGAGGTCTTGACCTAGAAGTAGAAGGCAATGAAGCAAACTTCTCTGGCGGCTCTGTCACAGGAATTGACTTACGCTTCTGCTTACTCTCCAAGAACTGCCTACTGATCTTGATAACCGATTTAGAAACCTCCTCAATACAAGTATTCTCCTTAGCATACCAATCTAGTGAACAAAGTGGCTGCCGAGCAATTTGATCTCTTTCAAATGAATTGAGAAGAACTTCTCCATCATCATCTGATAGACCATCAACATCTTCTGATAGATAATCAGAGAGCTGACCAATAGTGAGTCTACAATAGTGACGACAACGAACCTCGAACTCATCTTCACAATTTGCCCAGAAATCCTCAAGTGTTGGCTTATGTGCAATCCCTCGCTCTAACTTGTTTGCATAATGACCCAAAGGATCATAAGAATGCCTCTCGGTATGAGTTTTGAGCTTGAATCTTTCTAACTCGGTTGACATGAGCTTGGCATCTGTTGCTGCATTGCATGTGAAAATCCCCAATGCAAATGGAAAAGTCGCAGCAGTCTTATGACGATTATGAAGAAAGAAATGAACATGCTGCATCTGCCTGAGAAACTCCATGAAGATAATCTTATCTGAAGGATACCTTGGCAACATCAGGGGCTCTCCAACATATCCATAAACCCGGATGTATGTGAAAGTAGGGAATTGGATAAACCAATCCGCCCAAGTCTCCATCGCTGATTTTGCCTCGGCAGAAATACGAATGTGCATTTCGCTGTCAAGATCTCTAACTGTCCTCATAGAAAAGTGATCATTCACTGCTCGGAAGTTCTGTTCAGACTGAGAGAACTCCAACTGAGGATAATACTCGTGAATACGCTGAACACCGAGAGTGCCATTAGTCTTTAGAAACTTGTAGCTGCCTTGGAATGCGACTAAGTAGACCAAGTATGATATCATGTGAAACTCATGAAACTTGAGAAAATTAGTAATCTGCTGATGTAAGCAATCACTAATCAACATAGCCCAGTCAAAACGTTCTGTGCCATCAAGAATCCTGGAAATAAGGTAAAACATCCATGATCGGAAAGTACTAGCATCCTCTTGGCCTGTAACTCGGTTGAGCAAAGTTATCAAAACAGCAACCTCGTCTTTGAATTCACCACGGCCAACCTTTTTAGGCATGTTAGTCTTCTGAACCTTCAGCCATTTCTGAGCTACCTTCCTCTGTGAACGCTGCTGATCTCCATCCCAAATCTTCTCACAAGCTTCAATAACCACAGTAAAGTTATCTGAATGCGAAGGAATAGCAAAACATTTCTCTATATCTTTCGGTTTGAGACTGCAAACAACTCTCCCATCAACTGATCTTATTTGTCACGAAGATGAGTCATAATGCTTGATGCAAGCAAGAACAAACTCGAGATCAAAAGTGGTAACAGGAATAAATGCTGCTGCCAACAACCCGGAACGCTCAAGATTCCTCAACGCATTGCTGCTAACACCCTCCAGACTGCTCAAATTAACCACTGGATAAACATGATTTAGGTCTGTATCTGAAGTTTTGACAAAATTATGCGTAAGGGCAGATTTTGCCTTATAATCAATGAGATTGAGCTGCATTTTGAAAATGAGAACTTTTGACTGTAAAGTCGAATATACTTGAAAAACTTTCTGGAAAAACTGAAAACCTCTGGACAAGGCTAAAAATAGCCTAAGATAGGAAAAATTTTCGAAGTTTTTCTGAAATGTGGGTTTTGTGCACAATGGAATTCTGAACAAACCCAGATGATTTGATTCTCGAAAAGATGTGATTTTGGCCCACATGCAAAGAAATTCTCAGAAAAATGCACAGAGCTTCAGAATGAAGACTACGGGGCAATTTTCTTGAAAAAATCTAAGACGTGGGTTTTGCTGCAAATACTGAAGTATGCGAACCCAGATGATCAAACTCTGAAAATATGTTGAATTTCTTTGACATGCGAAGAAAGTACCTAAGATGAGAAATAGAAGAAATAAGACAGAAGATAGAAAGTTTTGCTTGTTCTGCTTCTGAAAAATTCGCCAATCTTCTTCAGGAACTTGATAAAACCTGCATGCAAAGTGAAAATAAAGTCTAGAATCTTCTTTCTCTGAACAATCTGAACTCGTTGCTATGAAGAACACTGATTTTTGACACCTGTAGCACCTTTAGCTTGCTGGTCGCTCAAGAAGAATATAAACTTCGAAGCTAAAGATGATGAAATAATGGATGCCAATGCTTGGTTAAATAGATTTTCATCATTGAAATTCGCATAAAGCATGAAATCCATGAAAAGTGCGCTTGGCTTGTGATTGGACCCCAACTTAGTTAACTGAAACTCAAATAAGCTAAATAAATCGCCATGCATTAGGGTTTTCCCTTTTCAATCTTCAGTCAACAAATTCATGCGATTTTGACTTTAGTTGACAATCTTCATTGAATTCGCCATCTTGAAAATTCATTAAATTAACAATTAAGAACTAAAGCGTCCCTTTTGAGAACTCAAGTTGACAACCTTAAATGAGTTTGAATTCGCCAACTTCATGCTTGTGCTTCATAATTTAAAAATAACATCCCTTTCAAGACTTCAGTTGACCTTCAAGAAATGAATGCGCCAACTTCTCATGCTTTAATTCTAAAAATAACGTCCCTTTTGGATCTTGAGTAGACATTCCAAGATGATGCGCCAACTTCACATAATTCATGGTATCTAATTTAATCAAATATGGCGTCCCTTTTGGAACTTTAGTTGACAAAAGGTGAAGCGCCTACTTCACAAAATTCCACAATTTCAACCAAATTCGCCATGCATGTGAACTCAAGTTGACTTTCAAGCAGAGACTTCAGTTAACTCAACATGCAAACAAGTTAACTCAACATGCAAACTAGTTAACTGGACATGCGAACTGAAAGATCACTCAACATGCCAATATGTGAACTGGAGATGACAACTGTAATGTCCCCATTTTTGGCGAGCATCAGAGATCATAAGATTGGCCTATCAGGAGACCCTCGTAGGCTGACAGAGTGGTTAGAGGGTCGTTTGGGAGCTTGGCTCAGCTTCAGATTGGCAGTGTTGATCAATTGGCCTTCGTTTGGGCTCGATCGGAGACTTCTTGCAGAGTTGCTATTTTTAGCAGTTCCTGGCAAGCAGTGTGAGACCCCTGCTATTTTTAGCAGTATGGCTTTGGCGGCATCTGGAATCACTTCAGAGTTCGTCAGCATCAGACGGAACAGGAAACGGATAAGTAACGAGAGAAATATTAATATTTAATTACATTGATTAAATAGTAATTAATTAATGATTATAATATAAAGTTATAATTTAAAATTATAACTTAAGTGATTTGCCTTGAGGGGTGCGCCCATCATCAGAAGGGGCCAAATGGACATTTAAATTAACATTAAAATATTTGACGGAGACTATCGAAAATAATAAAAGAATTAAAAGTCAATATTTTAATAAAACCCTATCTTTAAGGAAATCGCACTTTTCAGCATGAGTGGATTTGCCTTGGGTTTTGTGCCATTATGACATTTTGTGAATTGAAAATTTGCCAGTCTTTGCCAGAGAACGGAGACCTTAGGGTTTGAGTTCGATATTCGTTGGAGAACGAGCCATCTCCATCGAAGCGGTTCAGAGGATGTGAAATAACATCTGATTTATTGCCAGTTGAGAAATTTCTTCATCCAGGAGGAATTACAGAGCATCATAGTTGATTCAAACATCAGAGGTTTATTTATCCACAGAGCTTCAGCATCTATTTTATACAGAAGACCTCCTATTCATCTAGGCGTCCATATTTGGAGATCTGGAGAGTTTTCAAAGGGGCCATACAAGTCATTAAATGCTGCTGACAGCCGTACCACTTCAGCAAGAGCCGTACTTATTTTGGAAGTTTGATTTATAAAATTTATTCAGAGGATTTGCTGAGGAATCATTCATAAGACATCAAAGCATCAAAGCGCCTATCTTTATTGAGGTTCTGGGGTTTCAGAGGGAAGCCGTACCATCTGCATTAATTACTGCTGCAGGCCGTACTGTTCTGACAGGCCGTACCAGCAGAGAAAGACGTGTTTCCTTTTCCTGTGAGAAACGCCTATCTTCAGACCACTTTTCTTCATCATCTGGAAGCGCTAGGGTTGCTGGAGGGATTTGAGAACAACAGACTGGAGGAGAAAACAATCAATCATTGCAGCCGTACCTTTTAGCTGTTCATTTATTGCTGTATCAGAAAAATCAGGTTACATTAAATCATTGCCTTTTCTTCGCATGTTGTCAGAATTACATTGTAACTGTTCCAGAAGATTTATATTAGATTGGCGTCCATTCTGGCTATTGATTTCATTGTTATCAGAATAGAATTATTTTAATTTGAATTTATTTCCAATTCCATGCAAAAATCGCCATCTTGCATTTTATGCTTAAACCCTAGAAAAAACGTCAGAAAACTCAAACATTCAAAAAAACAAACAAAACAACATCGGATACAGAGAAATCGGGAAACTGGGGTTCCTACAGTGGTATCAGAGCTAAATCCTGCCATCCTGAGGGTTTAGCCGTCTTCTGCAGCCGGAACAGTTGGGTCTTATCAGGTATTATTCATTCAGGCGAGCTTTGGTTGACAGGCAATAGGGTTCGATCTGGCAGCCGGGAAACATGGTTGACAGAACTGATAGGAATTACAGGACTGATAGAACAGATAATGTTAGAACAGAGTTTCTTCATAGTAACAGAGGTCAGGGCCATGCAGAGGTCTTGCATGCACTCAGAGATCTTCGTGCAGGTCAACGGCAGTCAAATGGTGTATTACAGCAGTTGGCAGTTGCACTTCAGAGATTGGATACTCCGAGGAGACCGTCACCACATCGTGACGATGACAGGAGTGTTGCAAGTTCATGGAGAGCTCCTAGGACAGTGTCACGGACAGTAGATAGGCCTACTAGGCCCACTTTCACGAGACAGGAGCCCGATGAGGCTATAACAGGTGAACAGCATGAGGGTTTGTTCGTTGGTACCTTTAGGACAGCGAATGACAAATGGCAGTTAGTATCACCTGAGATCAGCGGAAGGATCACTCTTGACAGAACACCACAAAACACAGAAAGTGAAGTGATTAGCTTGTTCTAGGAATATAGCGTTCTACCTCAGAAGATTAAAGAGAAACTTCCTTTCATGAGTTACGTGGATGTGCACCCGAGTCTTTGCCATAAGACAGAGTTGGCAAGGAAGAAATATCTCACCATAGCTCACGAGCTGTTTACACCTGAAAGGGATCGAGAATCTACACCTAGGGATGATACCACGCTTCGTCATGATGATTTGATATCTTCAGTCCCCTATGAAGAAGGCAGAAACTTATGTGATGAATTTGATAGAAGTGCTGATTTGATTAATGAACACACTAGCACAGCTTGGGGTAATAATTTGCCTAGATCGTCTTTGCAGGAGGTGACTCAAGAAGTTTCTACTATTGAAGCCACTTCTGATTTTTATGACAGCATTGGCGAAACTTTGTGTGAGCATGACACAACAGAGGTTTCACACATGCAAAGTACTCCTATTGAGTTGTCGCATGAAGAGACTCAAGAGTTGGGTACGAGTGATGCAGTTGGCGTTGAGAATTTAAGTCATGGTGAATCTGATTTTTCGGATCAGACCTTTGAAAACAAGCTAGAGGATTCATATGTTGATATGGAATCCCAGGATCGTGCTTTGGATGGGCATACAGTCACTGTTGGAGTAGAAGCGTGTGAAGATACTGTCAGACCAGCAACTTCTACCGTATCAGTTGAGCCATCCTTTGAGGTACCGAGCAGCAGTACCTTAAATGCTGATGTGTGCATGGATGAAAGCACACATGATGTTGCTTATCATGCGGTGAGCGATGACGGATCAGCGTCATATCATAGTGCATATGGCGAACCGGAAATCTTGTATGGGGGTCGTAAGCTTCAGAGTCCGCATCATTTGGTTGGGCAACTACAAGTGAATGATAATATGATTGCCACCGCCCTTGAGCATTTTGACGTTGCTCGTCAGATGTTGACTACCTATGGTTGGGGTCCGCCTTTGACAGATGAGCACAGTGAGAGTGGTTTCTCCCTTGCAGTGATACATGCACTCCGAGAAGCGATTGGAACGATGAAACAAAATTACCTAGGACTGCTTGCGGACAAGGATTTTCTTCTCGAGTGGGATTGCATTTGTTATGATGCATTGCAGGGAAAGGGAGAACAGATTGATGAGCTCACTTATGAGCTGGAGGTGACTAGGGACTCATTGCATAGCACCCAGCTGGCTCTTCGAGAGTCACAGTTACAGATTGAGAGGTTTACCGTGGCGTTGAGTTTAGCACAATCTTCACCACCTTTGGATATAGTTCAGTCTTCCATGGCAGCGGTTGGTAAGGAGTATATGCCCATGGTTCCTAGTAGTGAGGGAGATGTTGAGGATGAGGTTACATCCAGCACAGTCACAGGAGCAGTTGGTACAGATAGGATGAGTACACTAGATGAGAGTTGCAGTGAGCCACGCGTTGCACCAGGTCCTCTCGACATTAGTTCTGTGATAGGTGATGCAGGGCAGTTCATTGATAGTTCCTGTGACATGGTTGTCGATACACTGGAGAGTTGTGTGACAACCCTCGATACTTGTCCATCTTCACAGCAGATATTCAGAGTCTCATCCAGTTGGGAGATTGGTACTTGTGATGATTTGTTTCCCTCTCCTGGAAGCAAATCAGTCTTTTCATCCGATGCAGTTGACTATGATCGGCAGCTGGTTGAGCCAAGTCAAGAGTACAATTCAATTTATTATTCCAGCGATTCAGAGATGGATGATTCAGATCAGGATGGAGTGATTGTGCAGTTTGTGAACAATCCATTATTTGAATTTTATGGTGGTTTGGTCTATGATAATCCACTCTTCGAGTTGGAAGCTGATCGTACTCATGATGCTAGTTCTTGTTTGGGTGATAATCGTAGTGTTTGGGATTGTTCCAGTGCATCGCAATTCCAAACAAAACTCACAGAGGAGTTTAATGAGGTGTACATGGTGAGGAGTGCTTATAGTTTTTCCTTTGATCCACCTGTACATGATTTGTATTCGATGCACCATACTTGTGCACAGGGTGATTCTCTCGGTACAGTCGAGGGGAGTAATTCATTATTGTGTGCAGAGTTACCATCTTCACAAGATGGGATTAGCGGATGCAGGTACTTGACTCAGCAGTTTGCGGGGTATTACTTGCAGGGGCAGCAGTTAGTTTTACATCATGCCGATGTGTATTTGACAGAGCTTGATACTTCTATGTCGCAGATTTTTCATACCGGTACATGGTTACAGGGCGACTATGTTGTTAGTTGGCATGATGGCTTGGACAGTTATCACATCCATGAGGGTTTAGCAGAGGACAGGGAGAGATCCAGGATAGTAGATGCTTCTAGAAGTCTTTATCTCTGCATGACGGATGGATGTGGATTCATATTGTATTGGGATCCCGGTGGCGACAGCTTTGGCACCGAGTATTGGATGGGTCCCATTGGGTTACTTCACTATTCTCAGCATGGTGAAGTTGGAGGCAGTAGAGCGCAGTGGCAGCCTGAGGAGGACCGTCACAACAGACTTTTACGCTGGGTGTGGGATCCAGGTATTGATTGCGCAGTTGAGTTTTTGATGATGCTATAGGAGACAGATCGTGATGTGTGGGACATTTCACAGTTTTTTCTTTTGGGCCTTCCGAGGATCGGAGCTTTCTTTGCAGTAGTGATTGCTTGGGGTCAAGCAATTTTAGGGAGGGCGGACTATCATGTCCCCATTTTTGGCGAGCATCAGAGATCGTAAGATTGGCCTATCAGGAGACCCTCGTAGGCTGCAGAGTGGTTAGAGGGTCGTTTGGGAGCTTGGCTCAGCTTCAGATTGGCAGTGTTGATCAATTGGCCTTCGTTTGGGCTCGATCGGAGACTTCTTGCAGAGTTGCTATTTTTAGCAGTTCCTGGCAGGCAGTGTGGGACCCCTGCTATTTTTAGCAGTATGGCTTTGGCGGCATCTAGAATCACTTCAGAGTTCGTCAGCATCAGACGGAACAGGAAACAGATAAGTAACGAGAGAAATATTAATATTTAATTACATTGATTAAATATTAATTAATTAATGATTATAATATAAAGTTATAATTTAAAATTATAACTTAAGTGATTTTCCTTGAGGGGTGCGCCCATCATCAGAAGGGGCCAAATGGACATTTAAATTAATATTAAAATATTTGACGGAGACTATAGAAAAAAATAAAAGAATTAAAAGTCAATATTTTAATAAAACCCTATCTTTAAGGAAATCGCACTTTTCAGCATAAGAGTGGATTTGCCTTGGGTTTTGTGCCATTATGACATTTTGTGAATTGAAAATTTGCCAGTCTTTGCCAGAGAACGGAGACCTTAGGGTTTGAGTTCGATATTCGTTGGAGAACGAGCCATCTCCATCGAAGCAGTTCAGAGGATGTGAAATAACATCTGATTTATTGCCAGTTGAGAAATTTCTTCATCCAGGAGGAATTACAGAGCATCATAGTTGATTCAAACATCAGAGGTTTATTTATCCACAGAGCTTCAGCATCTATTTTATACAGAAGACCTCCTATTCATCTAGGCGTCCATATTTGGAGATCTGGAGAGTTTTCAAAGGGGCCGTACAAGTCATTAAATGCTGCTGACAGCCGTACCACTTCAGCAAGAGCCGTACTTATTCTGGAAGTTTGATTTATAAAATTTATTCAGAGGATTTGCTGAGGAATCATTCATAAGACATCAAAGCATCAAAGCGCCTATCTTTACTGAGGTTTTGGGGTTTCAGAGGGAAGCCGTACCATCTGCATTAATTACTGCTGCAGGCCGTACTGTTCTGACAGGCCATACCAGCAGAGAAAGACGTGTTTCCTTTTCCTGTGAGAAACGCCTATCTTCAGACCACTTTTCTTCATCATCTGGAAGCGCTAGGGTTGCTGGAGGGATTTGAGAACAACAGACTGGAGGAGAAAACAATCAATCATTGCAGCCGTACCTTTTAGCTGTTCATTTATTGCTGTATCAGAAAAATCAGGTTACATTAAATCATTGCCTTTTCTTCGCATGTTGTCAGAATTACATTGTAACTGTTCCAGAAGATTTATATTAGATTGGCGTCCATTCTGGCTATTGATTTCATTGTTATCAGAATAGAATTATTTTAATTTGAATTTATTTCCAATTCCATGCAAAAATCGCCATCTTGCATTTTATGCTTAAACCCTAGAAAAAACGTCAGAAAACTCAAACATTCAGAAAAACAAACAAAACAACATCGGATACAGAGAAATCGGGAAACTGGGGTTCCTACAACAACCCAGAAATCGTTTAGTCTAACTGCAGTCAGAACTCCAGTTAGGGCGCACCATTCAACTTCATTCAAAAATTCAACTTTGACCTCTTAAGGCGAATTCTAGACTTAGCCAATCTTCATGAAAATTTGGATTTGAACGTCTCTTGGGACCTCTGTTCATCCTCTGACACTGGCTGACTGACTCCACCGATTGGCTGGCTGACAGGTGCATCGCAGAGCAGGATAAAAACTAATCAAAAGATACCTTGAGACAAAACATCATAAAACTAACATCTGAAGGCTGAAAAAACCAAGCGCCCTTTTGAAAAGCTGTGCTTTTCCTCAGTGTTAGCCAAATTTTCACATCTGTATCTTGAACGAAGGGAAAAATAAATTCTTCATAACTTCTGATTTACCAACTTTCAGGACTGGATCTCAGGTTCACTGCGGAGCTGACCTCATTCTGCAAGACAGCTGCAAAGGCACACTTTCCTAGAAAACATCATTTGAGGGGTGAAAATCAAGGGCCCCTTTCTCAAAAGTTGCTCTTTTTCCACCAGACTTAACCATTTCTGGAACTGACCAAAATAACATTAAAAACTCGACTGCAAGCTGCTGAGTCATCTTCTGATCTAACGGAGATAGGCAACGGAAAGCTGAACGTAACACGGACAAATTGAATATCTGAGATCATCAAAAAGAAAGCATTAAAGGCTTGAAAAGCTCAGGCGCCTTTCTAAAAAGCTGCTCTTTTGCTTATTTCCTTGATATTCTAACTAAGATTTGACCCTATGTTTGACCTCAGGTTCAAGCACTTCAGCAACTCAAATTCACCCACTGACGGATGCATCGCGAAGCTCGAACAAATGTGAGATAAACGTCTTGGATGGCATTTAGTCAACAACCTTCATCTGACACCTCAAAAAGATGTGCGCCCTTTCCAAAAGTTGCGCTTTTTACCAGTGTTAGCCAATTCTGGCTCTCCTCTCGTTTTGCACTGTATCCTCCGTAACTCGAGCAAAACAGGTCCGTTTGACAAACTTGATAGCTCATCGCGAAGCTGACGTGATGCCGGACAGAAGCCTGTTGGAGGTAACAAACCCTAAAAACTGGATCTGAGCCCCTAAAAGATAGGGCGCCCATTTGAGAATGTGCTCCCATCTCCAGAGAAAATTTTGACGATTTTCCTTCAGATTTTCACTTTTCTCAAATTTCTTCAGTAACAGACTGACATGACACTAACACCAACTCCATATTTAAAAACCCTAAAAACGACCTTCTGACATCACTTTAACAAGATTAAGACTCAATTAAGCAAAATGCCTTAGTGAAGCAAAAATTTTGGTTTTGGGTACAACATACCACAGTGCTAAATCCGCAAAGAATCACTTACATATATATTTCCTACTGTATATACACACATACATATATATATGCATTACTTCGTATTTACATGGCTGCTCAAAGGATCCACATGCTACAAATTCCATACAAGTTTGAAGGTTTCTAAAAAAACAAATAACATTGCATTGTGCCGACGCCCCCATTCGGGGAGGCGCTGCCTGTGGAGGGTGCTGCCCCCACAGCGCAGGCCTTCCCCAATGGGGAGGGCACGGCTGGGGACAAAACCCTATCAATTTAAAGTTTTCCCTTCCCAAACAAAACAATACGCTAGTCTACAAACTCTGTAATCTGTTTTTATTAAAATATATGTATATTATATAGGTAAATATATGTATATATTTACACAGTTCGGTGTATGTATATACATATATTTAAATATATATAATTTTATCACAATCTGGAACAAGATTACAACTTACAGAATCAACAGGAATCTCCAATTTCCAACTCGGACAAATGAAAGTTAAATACGATAATATTATGTATTTATATATATATACAAACCAGTATATAAGTGGAAATATGTAATAATATAGGGTTTTGGATTAAAATCCAACCTACAGTAGTAGAATATGATTACATGCATTCTATCATATTTATATATATGTATTTATAAATATCTGTATATATAGTTTTGTATATATATATATATAAAATAGGTAAACCACAGATTTGTACAGCTGTAAATTTGAATCTTCTACAGAAAATTAGAAGCATTTAAGCACCAAACTTCCAACTACAGGAATTATGCACAAATGACTTTCAAAAAGAAATTCAATCTTTTCGCAAAACAATCAATTAATCTCATATTTAAATGTAATGGAAAAGATTCAAAAGGAACCTGGAAATTGTCTTTCGTTTAAGATTTTCTTCTGTTTCTGCTCTTCTCTCATTCTTGCTTTCCCTGGAAATCAATCTTTTGAAGAATTTTCTTTTTGTTATTTCTCCTTTTTCTATATTTCCCTTCTTCTTTCAACCAATTTTAGTCTACTGTACTCCAGAATACTTCTACCCGGTACACCATTTTCGGTTATATTTCTTGCAGAGCAAATAAAGATCAAGAAAAACTTATTATGTTGTTGTTCCGTTATTCTCATCTCCTCTTTTAAAGATTTCTTCCCAAATTTTCAGTAACCTAATCTTGAAATTCTCCAAAAAAATAAAATTCATTTTCATGCACAATATTTATTCACCGTAAATATTAAGGAAGTAACTTTTAATTGCAAATTAATTATTTGTTCAAATAAATAATAAAGAAAATCACTTTAACTGTACGTGAGATGATTTTCCACTATCAATAATAAAGAATTACCGTTTAGTTCCCAATAAAACAATTATTCTAAATATCAAAGTATTATCATTTAATTGCATAATAAAATCTTATAATAAAATTTAATAAATTCTTTTATTTTCTTAGCACCTTTATTTCACTAGTTAATTACTTTAATTAAATAAACATTCTAAAACACAAACAGTTATGCAATTAACTAAATTGTATGCTAAATGCATCTGAATGATACTAGGTGTTTGTGTGTAGATTTATTTTCACCACAAGTCGGAGTCAAAGTTTGATCAATGATTATTAAAACAATATTATTGAATTATAATTTACTTATTAAAATAGGGGTCGTGATAGAAAGCCCAACTTTCAAATGCGCCCTCAAGGTGGAGAAATTTCTAAGGCACAAACTCCAAACACAAGGTTGTAAAGGCACCCTTGAAGAGGACCCTGTGAAATGAACACACGAGTCTCTAAATACGCCCATGATGAGAGAAAAATGATGAATTTCATTAGATCCTGGGACCAATTGGACCTCGAAGATCAGAACATAGGGATCAAGTAAGTGAAGAGATTTTATATCATGAAGTGTTTTGATGCTCTTCTTTTTGTTTGTTTTGCAGGATGAACGTCGAGACCAAAGCATGATGACTTGAGGTGATGGAACAAATACTCCAGGACAACATTCAGAAGAAGATGAAGTTACATGTTGAATCTCCTCTATGATATCTATTGATGTGATTTTTGTGACCGCACCAATCAGCAGAACAAAGTTGTCCGAAGGCTACTCCATTCTCTCTTGATAAAAGTATTCCGTGCGCTAAGATTGCAAGAAAGTTCGCACGTTCAACTCCAAGGTTCCGAAATACTTAGAATACCCTCAGTTGGTTTGATGTGAATTGCTGTTTTCATGAGGGGACTTACACAATTGTTTAGAATACTTGTAGTTAACAGTAGATGGATGATTGGAAGGGATTTGTATAATGCGGATGATTTAACAGTAAGTACACTTTCCTAAAATTAACCCAAGATGAACAGAATTGAAATGAGTGTAAGGGTAAGAAGGTTCTAGAGTCTACTCTAAGGCGGGATGTGGGATCAACCTCAACAGCTCCAACTGAACTCTGCTCCACCTCATGCTGGACAGCTTACACAAAGTTGGTGCAATCTTCAAGGGGATAGCAAGAAATTTTCAAGCTACAATTCGACACCAAGACACCGTCAAGACGACGCATACCAATATATATGAATTGCAACTAAAGTTAAGCTTATGAAATGTTCCAGTTGACCACACAAGGCAAACTTGCCGTCAGCAAGCTACTAGTGGTATGGAATGAAACGAAGTTGCTTTGATTAACACCACAAACCCACAACTAATGCCTACTTGCATGAAATGAAAATTACTCTACTTTAAGCTACTTTATGCTACTTGGACTCAAAGGGATGAAGAAACCTTGCTAGCTATCCATTAACAAAGACAAATTCCACCATCAATGAAAAGATTTTCTATTATGAAAGTTTTACACAACAATCTCTTACAAAAGTTTTCAAAGGAAAATTTTCCTTCTCCTCCAAACTATGCTAAGCTAAGCTACACAATCAATCTCTCTGCTTTAGTCTCTAGTCTCCTCTAACCTCTAGTTTCTAATTTTCTAATGAGACACAAATGAGGGGGACTCCCCCTTTTATAGATAGCCCAGTCCAATGGACGACTCAGATTACAATCAAAAGAATGGCTCAGAATGAGCCACCTCAGTCCTAACCCTAAAAACTGCCAGAATGGGGAGTGGTACAATAAATGAATCCAAGATTCCCACTCAGTCGCAAAATAGTAAAGGCAATTAATGCCCACAATCAGTCCTCTAGAAGATCATCATCTAGAAGTGCATTCCCATTCTCCTTATCTCTGGTTGCAAACTCAATGAACTTGGAAAGTACAGCCTCAACCTCCTGAACTGAAATAGGTGGAATGCAATCAAGCTGAAACTCTAACACCGTAACTAACTGTTCATGCCGTGCACAAGATTTTCTCCAAGCGACTAAGGAATCCTGCGTGCTCTGAATCAAGCTGGAGAAAGTAGAAGTGTTCTCAAAGTCATCTTGTACAAAGGTCCTCACCTCCGAAAAGAAAGGCACCAGCCTACCCCTCAAATTATTAGTAATCACCTCATCGGGATTCAGCCGTCTAGCAAAGATTGCCTCCAAGGTGTTCTGGACTCCATCAATGATATTTGTCATAGCCTTTCGAACTCTAGCTGAATCCGCCTGTGCTGCGTCAAAGAAACCACGCCCTGTGATTGCTGAAGAGTACCATCTAGAAAAGTCATAGCTATCATTCTCCTGAATGACTCCTCCATCAATCAACATCTGCAAAGGAACATGCCTCAAGGCCTCTAGACGCTGAATAACTTTGCTCTGATAAACAGAAGCATCACCCCAGGCCTGATCAACTGCCTCCATACGTGCCATGATGTTGGAAGCTTGCTGGAAAGCACAAGCAAGGTCTTCCATGAACTTTTCTGTCTCGGCACGAACTCCTGTAACCCATTTGTCTGCTTCATGTGCCATCTTTCTCAACTCCAACAAGTTGGTAACTGACTGTCTAGATAACTCAGCTGGAAGCTCTATTGCTAGAATCTCCTGCCCACAAGGACGAGACAAGTGCGGAACGTATCCCACCAATGCCCTATGTTCTTTCTTCAATTTCTTATACTTTCCTTCCTTTTTAAATAATCTGTCCTTGAGTGCCTGATAGGAATGATCACATTCCTCAACAGTCTGTGCACCTGTGGGGCGTCCTAACTCCATAGTTGTGATCACATAATTCTCTGGCACTGCTTTGTCTCGATCACAATCAACCTGTGGCACCGCCATATGAAGGGTGCGAGAGCCATCCTCATTAGTTGATATCTTCGAAAAGTTTCGTGCTCTCTTCTTTGGTGGAGGCGCGCTGATCCTGTTCAAAAACTCTTCCATCTCAACTGCTGGATGAATCTCTTCGCTAGGGCTCCTTCTCATTCGATCTATGAGCCAATCAGGTACAACATGCTGAATAACAAATGGCTGCTGTTCTTGTGCTTCTACTTCACAGACTTGTTCAACTTCAATATCATTCTGGCGAGGCTCATCTACCTCAAGTGGCTGAGTATCTCCTGAAACTATATCATCATCCTCCAAAGCCGCCTCTAACTCCCGCTGAAACTGAGTGTCAGTAGCAGTTCCATCATCAGTCTGCTGATCATCCCTAGTAGGTGCATTAACACTCTGGCCAACTGACTCTCTCCGTGGCGGCTGATTTTCTTCTTGTACCACCTGCACCTGATTCAATACATTTCTTTGATCAGCAAATAAAGAAACCTCCTGTATGCTTGGAGAACGTGTCTCCAATGGCGTGGGTGATTCAGCTACAACCCTTGGAGGCTCCGGTTGAACAGGCTCCTTCCTTCGAGATTCTGGACCTCGTGTAATCTGTTTCTTCTTGGTGGTGGTGGGTGTCCTGTGATCTCCCATCAAATTGTAAGTCAATGCAATCGACCTACTCTTCAATCTACCCACATGCCTGTCAACCCACGCTCTAGTGAATGTCAAGACTGGAATGGAAAGTGTGTCCAAATCAGCAATCTCTGGTTCTGACCAATCTGGAAGTGGAAGTGGAGTATCTCTCACAGCCTCATAATTTGGATGGAGAACATTCATGTCCTCGCTCACCTAGTCTGGTACTGGAATGATTTCACACTCCCTGATCATACCCAATGGCAATCTAGAGAACACCCTCTTTTTGACTTCAGCCTCGTCTAATGCACCAACCCAATAATCCTCAATGTTTGCCTTATGTTTAAATTCTTCTGACAGTACCCATCTGATATTGTTATGTGGATCATAGTGCTGTCTGCTGGTATGATAGGAAAAGTGATAAAACTGAAGCTCACTCTCAGCTTCTCTAGCTGCCTGTAATGAAGGACATACTTCATCTAAATTGCCCATGACAATTGGGAAGTCAACACCTCCTTTCTTCTTTTTCTTCTGAATCTTATCGTAGGCAACTAGTTGCCTAGATATTTCTAACATCAATATTCTATTGGTTGGGTACTGCTGATGTGTTTTTCGTGACCGCACCAACGCAGAATAAAGTTGCCAACGGCTTCCCTATTCTCTCTTGATCAAAGTATTCCGCACGCTAAGATTGCAAGAAAGTTCGTGCGTTCAACTCCAAGGTTCCTTTAATGCGAATAGGCTCAGTTTGGCTTGATGTGATTTGCTGGTATTTCAAGGGGACTTGCGGAATTGTTCAGCAGCGGAGAAAGGAATTCAAATGCTCGAAAGATTTGTCTATGAAGCGCGGGTTTCCTATTCTAACCGGAAAGTACTGAATGAAATGGGGTAAGGTTAAGAGAGTCTAAATCTATTCTAAGGCGTGGGACATGGCAATCAATCTTCACAAGCTTCAACCAAACTTCGCTTTGCCTCGCATCGGACAGCTTCCACGGAGTCGGTGCAATCTTCAAGGGAAATGACTAAAGATGTTCAAACCACCATTTGACATAAAGATACCATCACAACGACGCATACCATTATTCAAACTGTGATTGAAGTTAAGTACATGATATTCCAGTTGACCACACAAGGCGCATTCACCATCAGCAAATACACTAGTGGTATGGATAGACGAAGTTGCTTAGATCAAACACCACATTCCACGATTAACATCTACTTGCATGGAAATGAAATTTATGCTACTCTACGCTACTTGAAGTAGAAGGGATGAAGAAACCTCGCTAGCTATCCACAACAAAGATGAATTTCACCATCAATGAAAGATCTTTTATTATGAAAGTTTTACACGACAATTTCTTACAAAAGTTTTCAAAGGAAAACTTTCCTTCTCCTCCAACTACACTATCAATCTACTTCTAAGTTGTCCCTCTATTCTATGTCTACTGTCTAACTCTAAGCTAATGAATTACAAATGAGGGGGACTCCCCCTTTATATAGCTAGCCAAGTCTCAAAAGACGGCTAGGGTTACAATCGGCTGGATGGCCCAGATCGTGCCACCTCAGCCCTAAACATGATTTGCCCTAAAAACCGCCACAAAAGAGAGTGGGGTAATAAATGAGCCATAATGTCCATTATCCCTTCTAGAAGATTCCGTTTGTAGATGCGTTCACACTATTCTTGATCTTCTTTCTTGGCGTTGCTCTTTGACTTCTTCCACTTGAGGGTCTTCATCTTTGTCACTTAAGTTATGCTAAGTCTCAACACTTAGCCATTTTCTTGCAATTTTCTCCCTTCGAGATTGAAACTAGTAACTTTATCTTCTTCCGAAGGTTGTAATATCATCGTGCTTCATCACTTCAAGTCATTGTGCTCTGGCCTCCACGCTCATCCTGCAAAACAAGCAAGGAGAGAAGCATTAGAACACTTCATAATATAATCTTAACTTACTTACCTAATTTTCACGTTCTAACTCCCAAGCGTTCATCATTTTCCTTAGCCAACTTCGCGTTCAAATTCTTCATGCCTCGTGCCTTAGCCAAATTTTCAATCCATCTTGTCAAGGGCGTATCATCTTTGAGAAATTCATTTCACTAACTGGAGCTCTGATACTCAATTTCGTTCATCCCTGGCTCTGGAAGATTAGTCCCATGAATTCAATCAAATTCACCCAGGAATTCCTTTCAAATCCATTATCTGGAGAATTTCACCTTGAAAACACATTTCCTTCATTTTGCCTCAGAAAATTTTCAAATTTCCCTTAGGAAAATTTATCCATCCAGGTGCCCATTTAAAATTTTTATCTCGGGACTCTCGGCAAGCTGTGGAGGACCTTAAAATCCATTCCTTAATAGAAATCATCAATACCCAGAAGAAAATTTCCATCAGAACGCATCGAACTCATGGGTACACGACAAACGGGTTCATTTGATTTTCTTGAATTTTGAACCTTAGAAAATTATTTCCCTGTGAAATTTGAATCCTTTTTTCACATCTGTGAAGGTTTCTTGTTGCTCTGACTCGAATTTTTTTTTTTTTATCAACCCGTGCAGCTGGCATTCACTGACTTCATCTCCGACAATTCATTAGTACTTCAAGAAAAATTCCACCACCTCTCCAGACTTTAGCGTTTTTCTAAGGGAGAAAATATTTGCGCCTTAGAAAATTTTTGAAAAAAAAGTTTTCCCTTAGAAAATTTTATTTGACTTGGAAAATCTTTCTTCCTGTGGCGAGGAAATTTATTTCAAACAATTCACTTGGAGCACACCACACTTAACATATTTTATTTTTTCACTTGGCAATTTCCAATGCCTAGGCATGTATTATTTTTCATCACTTAGCAATATCCTTTCTCAAGTCTAGGCGCACACCACACTTGAAGGGGAAAATCACGACTAGCATTCACCACCTCACACACATTACCTTGGACGCATTTAGCACTTGAAGAGGAATAACGCCTAACATTTACCAAGCATTGACAACGCCTTGAGACATTTTTAATCACATTTCACCTCATTTACCAGCTTGCACTTACCTTTTACACCCCAACTTGGGCGCATTTCCATGCTGGTGAAGGATAAGAATCTTCAACTTCCGTTTTTTTTCGTCTTCACATGCATGTATTTGGGCGCATTTAGGCCTAGGAGGAGGATAAAAGCTTTGACTTCCTTGACTTATTTGCCTTTTGGGCGCATTTCACCATGGCAGCAGGATGGGGCGCATTTGGAGGAGGGTGGTGGATATCCAGACTTAGAAATTTTTTTAGCCTTCCTGAGCTTCCCTAGGGCGCATTTTCATGTAGGAGGAGGATAAGAACTTTGACTTTGCTTTGACTATTTGCTGCATGGGCGCGTTTAGCATAGGGAGGTGGATGAAACATTTCACACTTAGAATTTTTTTCTTTTCCTTGCTATCAACCTCCCTTGGGCGCATTTTGCTATGCCAACAGGATAGAAATTGTTGACTTTCTTTGACCACTTGTGCCTTAGGCGCATTTTGCCCCTGATGAAGGACAAGCCTCATTCTCAAAAATTTCCATGCCTCCTTATTCACCTGGGCGTATTTTGCCATGTCTACTGGATGAAGTTCCAGACTTAGAACTTTTTCATCATTTTTCGCCAGCTTACGTGCCCTGCTATTTATAGTAAGTCCTCCGAATTTGCATCTCTGAAGCTCAGAATGTCTTGAAATTTTGCACACTGCATCCTCATAGCCTTGTTGTTCCGTCGACACTGCCACTTTTAGTCACCCCGCTATTTTTTAGCCAGTTTCTGAAGGTGGTTTACTATAAATAGTAACCTCATGTTTCTGATAACTCCATTGCTCCGATCGAGTTGAAATTTGAATGAGGTGCTCCTCACCACGTTGACTCATCACGATTAATCGACGCGATGTACCTAATTTTTACTATTTTAGCCACGCTTCAATCTCACTTCCTTACGCAATAGTGGGGTGCTCCGCTTGACTTGAAATTTCATTAGCAGATAGCCCGGCGAATGCCGACGCTGTGGTTTACACCGTTTCTAAAATTTTGACTTTGACCTCTTCTTTCAGTTCAAGCCGAAACCCTAATTCGCCTCGCATGCATATCAAATGATCTCTGTTTGCTCTCGTTTCTGTGGCACTGCGATCAGCTCGTGATTCTAATCTGCTGGGAAGCGGCTGCCGGGACACACCCGCTAAAAATAGCAAGTTCCTTACTGAGTGAGTATCTGCGTTTGCATGTCATACCATCGCGAAGCTCTCAAAAAACCCATCAGGAATCACCCGACATGCAAACCCTAAAAATAGCCTCGGAAGACTGAATTCTGAAAGTGGTTGTCTCGTCTTGCATGTTATATCATCGCGAAGGTCTTGAAAAACCCAGAAGGAATATGCCAACATGCAAAGAAAAACTCTGCATTTGACCCCTGAAATTTGTGCCCGAAGCCTGACTGCTAAAAATAGAAAGTCGTCCGTCACCAAATTTTGCACATGAGCAACCTCGATGTGTCTCAATGCGCAGGACTGCCTAATCTCTCAAAAAAATGTCAAGGATTGTCTATAACTCCGCACACTTACTACGTACAGTAAGCTGCCGAATTGGCGAAATTTCAGGAAACCTCACTGGAAGCATACTAACAACAGTGCTAGTCTCAATTTTCAATTTATTCACCTCATTTGACTTCAGGCTGGTTGGAAAATTCAAAACCCTAATTTTTCGGACTTGGCCAAAATTTCAAGTTTAAACTCAATGACGGGCACAATCCCGGAGAGACAGACAGTAGAAAAGAGAGACAACAACAAAACGACCAAAAAGGGAAAGCCAAAATTAGGGGGTCCCCATTTGCAATGGGGCGATGTGTGAAAAACGTCACAACAGGTACTTAGGCAGCCTATATGGGTATGAAGAAAATCCTTGCAGCCTTACATAAGAAAACTTCGGAAATTGTATAAACCAGCACCCATACCTTTCAATTAATTCCTAAGCTTCCCTCGAGATCCTATGATGCATACGCTCTTGAAGTGTTCTTGTGATGTGCATGGTAAAAGCGTCGTTGACACGCTTATAATGAGTAGTGTTTGTCAAATGCAACTGTAGACAAGTCTCATGGATTTTGAATTGATGAGAGCCACAACCAACTGGCTCCTTATATGGAATCCCTCTATACTTCGTCATACGAGCCAGCATGTAAATGATGTAAGAGTCCATGTAGAATGTCTTCGTTCTTCTCAAACTCAGGAGTTGCTCGTGCAAATTATCACTGATCATTTTAGCCCAGTTGACGTAATCCTTTCCTTCCAGCACAAGGTTGATGTAATAGAACATCCAAGGCTCGAAAATAAAAGCTTGAGGGCAACCTCCAACTCTGCTCAGCATCATAATGAGATCACAGTACTCCTGCTTCAAGTCATCTGATATAATTTGCCTTGGCAGCTTCGTACGAGAGGGCTTGGGGTTGCTCATCCAGCGAGTATTAATCGTCTCCATACATCTCTCGAATGCAGAAGCATACATTCGTTTAGCTCGCTCCCTTGATTTGTAAATCATGGTCCTGTGTGCTGGGATTCCAATAGCTTCACCAATAGCAGCAGGGGTGAGGTTGGCGAGCACTTGACCATCCGGTGACATAATTGATCTGTGATCCTTCTCATAGCAGTTGGCGCACTCCATCATCAGCTCCGAACACTGAATAGCTGGTGGGAAACCAGCAGCTGCATATAATCCACTTCGAATGATGTTGTGAGAAGTAGCTGAAGGTTGATGGCTACCAATTCCCAGCATTCGATTCCTGAAGGTCTCCAAGTTGAAAGATCCCAAATTCGTGTCAGCAAGCTTGGCCAACTTTGAAGTGAACTTTGACTCTGGCATGAAAGGCTTGCCCAGCTTCTTGATCACAGCTTGCTTGGATGCACCATTGTTGTCTTTGCTAGTTGCTCTTACTTCAGCCATCTGCACAACAATAAACATCCATCAGCAAATTAACTTAGAAAAATAAATAAAATACCATGCAGGGCTACCAGTCGACTTCAAAAAGTTGCAATATTATTTCTCATTTGCAAACCTCACTTCTCCTTCAACAGATTTTCAAACTGTCAATACTTAGAAAAAATTCCAAGCAATCTTCAGCAACTCCAACTTTATAGAAAATCGCCCAACTTCAGCAACTTCAAGAGACTTAGCAGATTTACACTTTGGCTGCAACAACTTCAATCAGCAACTAGATTTCACACTCCCAGCAACTTCAAACCTCTTCAAGTCATACTTTCTTAGCTTCAGCAACTTCACTTTTTGGAATTCGTACCTCAGCAACTTCAGATTTGAACTTCAACCACCTTCTTCTTTTCAAATCGAATGTATCACTTACATTGCAGACTTCAGCTTCAGCAATAAACTCCTTCAAAAATTCGAACTTCTTCAACAGTTGCAGCCACAACAACTTTCAATCTTCACACTCAACTCAGCTTCAGTCTTAGAGCAAATTCGAATTTCTCTAGTTGTGAAAAGAAATGAATAAACACTCAGCTCTTATAGGAAAATCGACTTCTAGAAAGAGGCTAAGTTTAGCCAGTGCATTAAATCTCCACTACTTCTCTTCAAGAATTCAAATTTCCCCCCTCTAGCATTTGTAACACTTGTCATCCGACGCCTGGAATCTTGGCTTTCTAGAAGTTCAACTTTGACTGGAGCATTTTAATTTACTTTCGAAAATGTTTACTTTAAATCACTTTTAAACAATTTTATTCACCAGCCGGAGCTCTGTCATTCAAATTTTTAATTTCATTCATCTCTGACTTTGGAAAATTTATCCCGTGAAGAATTCAATCAAAAATATCTAGGCAATTCACTTCAAATTCATCGTCGAAGCATTTTTCTTTTGAAAACACATTTATTCAAATTTGCCTTAGAAAATTTTAAAATTTCCCTTAAGAAAATTCATAACTCGAGCACCGATTAAATTCTTCATCCCAAAGGCCTTGGCGAAGTGTAGAAGACTTGGAAATCAACTTCTCGTCGAAGATCTTCAATACCCAGAAGAAAATTTTCTCCAGAACTTGTCGAATCCATGGGTATACAACGAACGAGTTCATTTAAATTTTTAAATTTTGAACC
>VDFB02211876.1:0-37642 GCA_007258455.2 Sequoia sempervirens
CTATAAAATAAGACAAGCAATAAGTAACCTCAACTCTGGTGCATCCTTGTCATGCCACATCCACCATCCAATAGGGTCATTTTGAGTTAATGTAGTTCTATCTAACCTCACCTCTGGTTTGTTAAAGGTTGTACCATGAAGATTGAAAAATGCAAGCCACTATGTGTGAAGTAAAGAAAAATTCTCTTTAGTATACATTATCCTAAGGGCATTCATGAAGCCTTCTTTCACCTCTTCATCATGAGATGGAGGCACTCTCCTAGGTCTTGTTGCATACTATTTGGGATTGAGAGCATAGGCTATCATATGAAGTAAGGTGTTCATAGTGTTTCACCATCGTGTCACAATGGGCCTAAGATGCTCCTTGTAAAATATCAAAGTAGGGTCCCTACTATTAATTTCTTGCTTGATATTCCCAAGCCTGCTATTGAAGGTCTCATAAATCTCTCCAAGGTTAGGAGAGTCAACATCAACATATTTAATTACTTGCAAAATAGGCTCAATGAGGGATAAATCATATTTGCAAGTGCAAACAAGTTACAAAAATCAAAATCTTAAAAAAGGGAAATATTTTACAAGTTGAAAACATTAATATTAATGTTGGGTGAATATTCTATAATCCCTTTACGAATTATAAAAGGTGAACTTTAGCCATAGTTATGATGAGATAAAATATCTCCTCTCAGAAAGGGGAGGCTCCCTTCTTATTGCTTACTGGAACAAAAAGTAAACTATTCTAGACTTTACAATATATACACTATTTTAACCATGTAAGGGTGTGTTACATTTATCATTTTCTCTTATTTTAGAAAATGTGTTTACAATGTTCCACAGTGTTACTTCGTGATGCTAAACAATTCCAAGTAATAACCTAAGTAGTAATTCCCAATATTCTCAATTAGATATAAACATAATCCAAGAATACTAATATAATCAAAAGATATGTAACCAGAAAACACACAAAAGACACAAAGTCTTTTCATTATTCCCAATGAAATCTCTTCAATAACTGGTGATGTAAATTGGAGTACAAAGTCTTTCAATCCACTCTACGAAAGGATCCATGAACCAAATGAATTATTCCAAGCTCAAAGTCTTAAAAAAATTTCATCAAAAGATATTAATAGCACACATACAACTCCAAGTAAATCATATAGCACAAAGTCTACAAAACTTAGCTTGAATTCCCTCCAATCACAAAGAATGAAATACCACTTATTCAATCATTTAATAAGATAAATTGGTGAGAAAGACATAAGAACATTCCCATTCATTCAAATTCAATCCAAAAAAAGGTTGGTATGCAAATTCACCTTCTTTATTGATTGAAATCGATATGGAATTTGAACTCAAAGTTTCAAAGTTGGAATACAATTTTGGCAGCACTTTATTTCAAAAGATTAAAGGTCCTCAATACAAAAGAGCTCTCTCATATTTATAGATGAGAGCTAAGAGCTATTCTAAGAAAAAGTATAACTAATTTGACTTATTCAATGACACAGTCCTTTTTGACTTAGGACTGATCTGTTGTTTTTACATGTAGTTGCATCAATACAAAATGGCATTTAAAAATGCCAATGCCTATTTACATAATGCATGTGAAAAAGCATAAAAATTAACTAACTTTGGAAATACAAAAAGATTATTGTTTCTCGCTTTGAGCTTGGAAATCTTCATATTTCTTTAAGATCTCCTATATCACTGTCTCATTTGGTCCTGAAGTGTAATCAATGATGGTATGGACTTTTGTGAAAAAATTCTTCCCAGAAGAACATGCCTTTTTGTATCGATCCAGATGTGTCTTGAGATTATCCAAGGTCAGTTGTATATCACACAAGGTATCCATAGAAGCCAATGAAAATGATTCATCTTCAACCTCTTTCTGGGATTGCTTCTTTGAGCACTTGAATAAACTCACTGGCTAGAAGAATTGTATGATCATCATCAAGAAGCTTACCTGTAAATTCTTCAATTCTATTTACCAAAACTACACAGTACTCTTCAACATCTTATTGAACTTGTTGAATGTCCTTAATTAAGTTCTTGATGACATGTATGCGATTCTTGATTGATCCCTTGATCTCCACATACTTATCTTTGTTAGGAATAACCCCAACTTCAACTAACTTACCCAATTTTACTTTTGTTAACTATATCCAAGACTCAAGATTATGTTCCATCTCCCTTTGCTCGACAAAAAGTGTATTCTCTATCTTTTCCAGCTCAAGTTTCACCTTTGACATCTATGCAATCCTTTCCACTACAGTAGTCATGAACTGTGATCTCCACTCAATTGTTTTGTCCAAAAATTCATACATGATTTTACCCTTTGAATAGTATTTCTCTACCTTTTGGACCAAAGGTTCTTCTATGCTCTTTGCAACAAGTTCCACATTCTCAGAACATTCTATAATCTTTCATAACACAAAGATGAGTTGCTCAACTTTTTCCTTATACATATCCTTGGTCTCCTTTAGCTTGTAGAACTTCTCCATTAATGCATTCAAAGACATTTGAGCATCTTCCTTTGCACTTGTGTATGTAATTTTCCCAAGTTCAACTTTTGTAATGGTATAATCCTCTACATTAATTTCCTTGTTATCTTTGCCTTGAGGAGGTTGTACCACCTCTGCATAATTGTATCCAAATTTATCAATATATAATCAGGAGAAAACCTTGGGATTCTTTTTCCCTTTGGTCTTTGGTGGAGCTAACTCCTCAAAATCAAACTCATCAGGAGAATCTACTTGCTTTTTCCTCTTAGGAGCTTGTGCAGAAAGCCATGGAGGGAGAAACAAAACATCACTTTCTGGCCCAGTTTCCATTTTCTAAGTCATACCTATATCTATAGGAACAAATGTAGTAGTTACAATAGTAGGAGTCTCAATCATCGTGACACCTGGGATTTGCACATTTGAGGCATTCGGTAGTGATTCATTCATGAATTGATCAAAATCCGATTGTGAAGAAATATCAAAGGAAGGAGATGATAAATTGTGAATTGAAGATGGAGACCCAAAAATAACCTCTACATTTTGTAATATTGATCCTAATGAAGGGGATGAAAGAATTGTATGTACAGATGGAGGTATCGTTACATTGAGTGTAGGAAAAACTGTTATAGGCGGAGGTGAAGTTGGAAGAGGAGGAGGAGGCGAGGTAGGAATAGGAGTTGAAGGTGTTGTTCTAGCAATAGGTAATGATGTTTGGGGAAGCTCTTGTGAGATATTATCATGTGGTGATACCCGTATTTCTTCATCTTTCCTTTATGTTGTTTGTTTACCTTCCTCTTGTGCATGTTCTTCTTCTATAGGTTGCTCTTCTTTTGTAGATGGTGTTGTGCTCCTCCCACAAGTAAATGTGATCTTTGCTCCCTTATGTGTGGAAGAGGAAGGAATACTTTCCTTGTTCTTAGTTTTGATCCTCACCCTTAGATTTCGTAGTGAAAAGTTTCAATTTAACACCTTTACTCTACAACCATACATTGGTATTACTTAAAATAGGTGCAAACCTTTGCTAGATAGATGTAGCTTCCTTTTGGGACCATTGGATGAGAGGCAAAGGTTTATTTGCTATTTTTTTTTCTTCACAAGCAACGTTCATGATATCACTGGTATCCTTAATATCTCTAGAAAGATCTACTAGACCAAGATCAAAGATTTGCTCAACAGTGAACCTACATTAATCCATTCTCCTAAAATCCTCATCATCTCTGCATTCTTCCTAGATATCCTCAACACAGTAGATATGTGTATGACTCTTCTTTATCCTACTTTTCATGCCTCTATAGTCAAAATCCACCCTTCTTTTGAAGGTCCTCAAAGTTATAATCTACATTTTTGATTCTAATGATTTGGCCTTAGGCACTGTTTGCACTAGATACCTTCGATATAGGGAATTTGAAACCAATATTATGAATAGCTTGTTGCTAATTATGCACAAAGATAACTTGCCTACACAAATCCATTAGTTAGAAGGATACCTTGGTAGCGTGTATGCATATCCTGTAAAGCAACCCATCCTAAGATAGGTGAAAGTAGGGAATTATAAGAAAATGCATCCATATTTGTTCACTATTTCCCATGCTTCATCAAACACTTTTTTCTTTTTCCAGTGATGGATCGAACATACACAATTATGGTGCAAAGAAAGCATCATTTACCCTTCTAAAGTGCTTGATACTTCCTTTGAGAGTGATTTGAGGATAATATTTGTGTACATGCACATATCTTTTGTCTCCTTTTATTGTTAGGCCTAGATACTATCTCATTGTAGCTGTAGCATATACCAAGTATGAAGTCATGTAGAACTTCAAAGAAGTGTGTACCTTAGTAAGTTTATTGTGGATCACATCACTAATCTGTGTGCCCTAGAAGATGTGTTGCTTCCTCCTCTTGATAACCTTAATGTATTCATACATCCATTCCTAAAATGTTGAAGAAGTTGGAAAAACTTTAACCCTGCTCGGGAGAGTAATCAAATCATTCACATCCTCCACAAAATCACTGTGGGGAAACCTCTTAGGCCATCTTTCCAGATTAGGCCTTGGATTCTTCAACCACTTGGTACATTGATTAGTTGCTTAGCCGCATTTTGATTCTTGTCATAAGTCTCCCGAGCATGCTGAATAGTGAGATATGTATAGGTTCCAATATCTGGAACTTGGAAAACCATATCAAAGAAATCAACATCAAGTCTCATCATTACATGGCCCAAAGAATCTCTGACAATCCTATCTTCTCTAACATAATGAGAAACCACTTGTAGAAAAAATTCAGGACAATGAGTTTCCATTGAAAATGAAGCAACCAAATGAATGTTGCTATCAACTATTTCCTTCAACTATTGGTCTAGATACTCTTTCTCTATTCTCTTGACAATATCATCCACATACAAATGTCCTTATCTTCAACTATTGGTCTAGAGACTCTTTCTCTAATCTCTTGACAAAATCATCCACATACAAATATAGGGAAGAAGATGAGGAAATAACTCAAAAGAAAATTTAAATTTTGGTGTTGAAGAATGTGATTTTCTACTAGCCTTACGTTAGTGTCCCAACCTTAGCATGTCCTAAAAAATTCAATAGGATTCAAGAGATAACTTGCATGTTCATTTACACATCTATTGGAAAAAATATTTTAAATCCTTATTAAAACTATGAGAAAATTTGTGTATATTATATGTATAAAAAAAATACTAGCATAACAACTTGTAAAACTCACTTTTAGCGAGGATAGAAAAGAAAAATAATGGAAGATAAAGAAAGTTGATCCACCAAGAAATAAGCAACACAATATTTATGAGGGGAAACCCTTTTGAGTAAAATACTCCATTGTCCAATCATGATGACACCCTTGTATTATCAACAAATAAACAATTACAATACAAGCATCCATTTCAATATAAAGATTAACACCCATCTCTAACACATGTTCTTCAACCTATAACTCAACATAAAATATCTTCCTAATTTGAAACATATCACATCTCACACATCCAACCACACATACACAAACATATTACAAATTACAATGAAGAAGAAATGATAACAATAATATATCATCTCTCATCCATGGAGAAATCGTGATAACATTTTAGTAGAGTAACCTTGATCCAATCTTCACCATACATCCCCAATATCAAGCCCTTAATATATAGAATTAAAGAGCCTCATAAAAACATGTTAAAACACTACCATGAGCTCAAGAATGGTCTCAAAATAGCATGGTACCAATTCTCATGACCCTCACACATGTGGAGACCCCCATAATAGTAATTAACCTATGAACAAACATCTTTGTTATCCATCATGCATGTTAGCATATGTAACTCCCAAATGCTCCATAGAGGCATAATTACACCCACATGGTGACTAATAATTGAAGATTCACAAATATCTCCCAAGGATGATATATCCATTGTAACTAACAAATTAATTCCCGCTTACAACAATATTTCCAAGACTGAAGAATCAATAAATAATTGCAAATTTCCTCAATCCCACATGGGAATCCAAAAATGTTCATTCCATGAACTTTGGAGATACACATGTAATTAAATCTATGAACAATTAAGTTACAATAACATGACATAAGATTTGTAAGGTGAATAACACACCTGATCCTAACATCTTCTAGTTCTAAGATTAAGAACTAGGAGATAGACCATCCTCATATACCACGAATTGGATTTCTTGTACTCTTCCTTGCTCCTTAAGGCCCAAAGTCTTACTTTCATTATCTACCTCCTCCAAGTATTATTCCATCACATTTTATTGTGGTATAACTTCCTCAACACATGAATCAGTCCTTTAAATTATAATTGTTCACTTCCAATTTCCTCGACACTCTTAAATTTTATACACACTATAATTCCTTAAAGTCTTTACTTCCACCCTTGCACCACTCTATTATACCACATTTCTTCCTATTCTCCTTATGGGGTCCTAATTTACTATGTATCCTCTAGTTTTGATCCTTTGAGCATATTAACTTCTTAGAATTTGTCCTACACATTCATTTCATGATAGTTCTCAATTACAACCTTCAACTTCTTGTTGTCATTGTCCTATCCTTGGCTTGGTATATCTTCATCATGTACTAAATATAACTACTCAAATATTATTTTTGGTTGGTTGTTACCATACAACTCCATGTGTATCCCCTTCTAACCTCTCCTTGTTATCTTACACCATGCCAACATTCTTTCGTATGGAACCTCAAATTAATCAAGATCTCCACGGAAATCTACTAGCTTCCACCATTTAGTTTCTTCAACCCCAGTAATTTTTATTATGTTCAATGCCATTAAAATTAATTACATGATGCATTATTCTAAAATTTCACCCTTTAGTTTTTCCTCATGACCAATCTATTTCCCATATTTTGAATTATACAGTTGTGTTTCCTAGGATAAGGGTTTCACACCATCCTTCATCTTCATTGTTGCTACTAATATGTTTTCAATTATTCTCATTCCTTTTCTTGCTAAAGTTTTTTCTTCCATATCTACACTTCTTAGTATTATTATAATTTCATCCAAGCTTTCAACACTACCAAATTGAGTATAATCTCAATTGTCTTTACCTTAGTACAACCCATATCAAACAACAATGCTTTAGATCCTTTCTTACTCAAGCTAGTTCCAAACATCAATAATCTAATTGCAAGGAAAATCTTCCTTCCTCAAGTGTGTCATCACTAAATCCTCTTCTAATAATTAATTTTTTGTGTACTCATATTTACTAATTTTTACTTAATGTTCCTCATCTCTAGCTAATTCAAAATTAAGTCTTACACTTTGTGCTAACATATTCCACCTAAAATCCTTAGTAGTTTTGAAAAAGCATTAGAAAATATCCTAGAAAAAACATATAATGGTGTTCAACTAATAAATCTATTCATTGCACTTCTAGCTTGTGCTAATATAGAATCACATTGTGTGGATCTCTCTCAATGTACAACCAATATCATATATGAACTTAGTATTTTTGTTAAAAAACTTTGTACAAAATCTTGTAACTTTTTCACTTTTTGGAAAATAAATCTATAATCCTACACTCATCGCTCAACTCTTGACAAGGAATGACATGTATCATTTTGAAAGAAAAAAAGCCAACCATGAAGTTAGAACTAGTACCTTTCTAAGTTTGATATAATTTAAGGAAACAATCAAAGGAAAGTTCTTCCTTGATCACTATTACTCCTTATATGAGACTAATATATATTTCACAATCTATCAATACATTTCCTTATTCAAGTATCCATCCAATCACACTTCCCTTGTTCCTAAATGAATAACTTTTTCCCATAAGATTATCACTAGTAGAAAAACAACAATAAATGACTAAAAAAACTACTAAAAATTGCATATATGTGACTAAGTTTGGTCACGTAACCATTAGTAGTTTATTGCTAGTCATTTATAATGCGACCAAATTCATGACTAAACCATTTTTAGTCATTTATTGGTTTTTTTGATTGATCAATATGGTAGTATATTTAGTCGTTAATTTAGTCATTGATTGTTGTTAACTGGTCATTTATTTAGTCATGGTAGTCATTTATTTTAGTCATGGTAGTCATTTATTTAGTCATTGTAGTTATTTATTTTAGTCATGGTAGTCATTTATTTAGTCATGGTTTAGTCATTTATTTGGGTGAATCAATGATTCAAGTTACAAATCAAATCTACCTTAATTAATCCTCACAAATTTATGCATATAAACTTCAAATATCATAGATATTCAAATGTTGAGATAAACACCATGAAATGAAGACTAAAATGCTTAAAAAAATATGATTGATCAAACACAAAGATATCACAAATCAAGAGGAGCCACAACACAGTATTTATGAGTGGAAAACCCTGTACAAGGAGAAAAAACCACTCTGAAAATTTACTTCATTAAGCCTCACTGGCAAATCAAAACCTCACTGGTTACATTTAATGTCTTCCTGAAAACTACCTCACTGGTAAAGCAAAACCTCGTTGATTACAACCTCATTAGAAAGCCAAACATATAAATGATGTTCCTCACTAGCAACTTGTCTCACTGACTGTTTTACATCATTTATTGAAGAATTGAAGAATTCAAAAAGGCATAAAAACATAGAATCACTCTGTATCAATGAATTTCTTTTCTTGAAAGTTTCATTTGGATTTGAAACTCAAGAACCTTTACTTATGCACTTGCAACACAATGAATACTATAAAATATGTTTCTCCTTATGCAAAAAAACATCCATCTCAGCTCATACACTGTTAAACAGTGAATTTGTATCATATTGCCCTTTCTTGTTACCATTGTACGTCAACAGTCTAACACCCCACAAGAATTCCATGTGTGGGTTGATGGGATCTTAATCTAGACATTTTGACCCAAAAAACCAAAATATTCAAGTTAATATGATTCAAGGATCTCTGCCATCTAATCACGCTTGAAGCTATCAATATACTTCAAACAGGGGTTTTCCAACATATCTTCCAGGGCAGACCTACCATCCAAAATATGAATGCCTTTAAAAATACCCTTTATGCCACTTAACAACATATCAAATTTTCAGATGGGGTACATTGTAATGAAACCCTCAAATTTGGACTGTTGATGCTCAAATTAGGCTTAAAGAGGGCAGCAAATCAACCTTTTTGGTCATAACTTTTAATACAAAACTGATTTTCAAAATGTAAGGCTAGTTTGGGATACCCTTTTTGCCCTTACAACACATATATAAAAACTAGGGCATAGTTATTTGTACAGAAACCATCAAAAGTTGGCAACTTTATTTTAAAACCTTAAAACATAGGAGCAACAAATTGGGTTTTTTTGGTCATAATTTTCAGTACAGACATGATACCACAAATGTAAACATAGTTTGAGACACCCATTTGGACCTTATAAAACATATCTCAGAATCAAGGTAGGATACTATAGACGAAAACCTTCAAAAATTGATTTTTTTGCTCACTTTTACCCTAACTAGGGTTTCATGCTACTCGGGGTAAAAATGACTGTAACTTGCTTGAAACGTAATGAATATGAGTGCTACAAAAAGGAATATAAATAAGATTCACAACACTACAAATTCCAATAGGTTTTAGGCCATGGTGAGGCCGTACAATTCCATACCATGCTCTGAAACAATAATTTAACGTTCGAAAATGCAGAAACAAGGATGTCTTTTATTGATTTCACTTCAAAAAATGTAACCACCACCTCTCCAACCTTGGATTCGACCCTCCAAGGATTATTTAACCATGTACCAACCATTTACAATTTATTTTTCAACTACAACCCTTCTAATTCCTTCATTTACACTTGTGTCTTTTCATATGCCATGTTTTGCAACATTTGCCACATTGACAACATTTTGAAAAATTGACAACTTTAAGCAACTTGACCCACCAACACTCCTAACAACCTAATATGGACTCTAACACACCCAACATGGTCTTGGATGACCTTATTACATAAAATCAACATAAGAAAACCAAAATTACAACTTGCACTTAACCTACTGAACCTAAGGTGCTCCTGCACCAGTCATCCCTTATTTGGGTACATCATATAAACCTCCCCAACTCTTGACTTCCAAATCAATATTTTTTCAATAATTATTCTATCAAAGTAGGAGTTTTAACCTTCCTTCTACTTGGGTACTTGTTTCTTGGTATGCTCGAATCTTGAAGCCCATTGATTCCTTTATATAATTTGTTAGATTTATACTTTTACCTATCACCATACCTTAGTACTCTTCCTTGTGCATCTCCAAAAATATTATGCCTAATAACTTCCCTTTTACTTTCCATTGGAGTTAGAGATGCAAGGTTCCCTTTAAAGTGGTATTAGGTATGAATCACCTCCAAACTCCAATCCCTAACATTATGAAACTCTCTCATCTGATCAAGAATAATTATTCAGGCTTGCTTGATTCCACATACCTTAATGTCATGAATTACTCACTATCCCCAATCCCTAATACTTTGAATATCTAGCTGGAATGAGTTATTTTTAACCTTCAACCCCTAACAGTTTGAAACTTTTGCATCTTCTTTTGTAGTCCTACCTACTCCCCTACATGTATAAAATCTCATGTATGCCCAAATTTGATGCAACAACCACAAGAAAAGGGTGTTTCCCTCCTAAAAAACATTATTCATTATTTGGGCATAGATTTGCAAGTATTTTCCAATGATAATGAATAAAATTGCATAGAGGCCATTAATGAGTTGATATGGCCTTGCAACCACTAGATCGAATCTAATGGCACCCAAATATCATTTTTTACTCTAATCCATACAAGTTTAAAGGAGAAAATGATGCAAACAAAATACCATAATTTATTGTAATAGTTAAAGATTGTAGAGCCTAAGCATTCACAATATTTCTTAGGCCACCTTATAGCATATATCACTAGTAGTATTTTACCTTGGGTACATAGATCTTAAGGCCATTAATGACCAACATGATGGTGAATCACAAAAGATCAATTTTTTACACCTACAAGTGCATCTTTGGGTCTTGGAAGGATGGTTTTAGTGTACAAGTGTTGAATACAATGATTTCATGAGTATGGGCACCCTCTGCAAATATATAGCAGCCAAATATTCTATTATAAGGTTGTGTTCGCTAGTTTCATATCTATATATGGGTTTATGTTTTTCATTTTAAAGGTTTGACCTCTATTCATATCTTGAGAAAGGTTAGTCGAGTTGAGTTGTGAATCATTTTTCATACTAGTGGATATAAATGTAAGTCAATTCTATATTTGTATGATGTTTTTCTAATGACATTATATGTTGTTCTATAAAATCAATATAAGACATTACTTATGTCTTATTTTTGCATTTTATCTTCGTTATTGTTTACTATTTTTTGGGGATTCAAGGAATCCCTAAGCTCACTTTTGTTATTATTTGTATTGGTATATGTTAGTTTGCATCTAGGAGGTATTATAAAAAACTATTTTTCTTTGTGCTATATAATTTCAAGGTAAAAATATTTTAGGGTTGATATGTGAAGATTTTAAATTAATTGTTGATTATTAATTAGAGGTGTATTTCTAGGATATAAGGGAATTTGAGGGTTTAATCTCTACAAGATAAAGCCAAGTACATTAAACTCATATGAAAGTTAGGGCTTTTTCTATCATTAGCATTTTTTCTAGATTTGAATATACACTATAGAAAATAGGCACCGGTCAAATAGTTTAAGGCTAACCATATAAATCATTTAAAAACCAAAAAAATAAATTTCACCTTTAATAAATTGTTTGTAGTTTAATGTCTTTTCATTATACACAACCCATTGTTATAAATATTTGTTAAATATGTTGTAAGAATGAGACTCATAAATCATTAGAGGACTTGTATGCAAGGTTATGTTACTAGGTTAATAATGTTGCAAACAACTACCTATGAATACATCTGTAGAGATTAGTGACTAATATTTATCTTATGTTACACTATTTAACCTAGCTACCTAAAGTAAGATATTTGTGAATTATAAGTGTAAGAAATCCTCCATAAACAATAGCCATCAAAGCTAAATACAAATTCATCATTGAGTGTGGGCTTAGTTTCTCTTTTTTTTTTATTTAATGTAGAATTGATCTCTAGGAACACCCTCTCGATCTCAAGGCAGGGATCAATGTGTAGAAGGCGTCTATATTCATCTTTTTTGTTGTCATTTTCCAATACTTGGTGTGAGGATAGTTGTCTTCCTTGTTTGAAAAAGTTTGATCAGCTTGCCTAAATCTTGGTAGGAACCTTAGGGTTAGGGGTTAGTGAGAAAAGAACACCATTAAATACATATATCTTATACAACATGAGCACTATTTCCAACCTTTTTTCCTTTTCCTACTCCTCAATAAATGCAATTTTAAATTTATTTTTTTGTAGACTGCAGGAATCAGGTAGCACGACCCCATATAAGCTGCAATGCGCCTAGTAAACTTTTTAACGTGACCGGCGGAGCTAGCGCGACACGCCCTCCGGTACCACGGGGGTGGGGGAGACTAGACCTCGTGACCAACCTCCTACAACAGGAAAGATTTAGCCAATCGAGCTAGGGCCCCAACCTGCAATTTTAAAGATTAATGTGCCAACAAACTTTTTATTTTCCAACTCAATCTCTCATTATTTGGATTCAAACTTGGACCTTGCCCCTTTGATTGATTTCTATATTTTTTGTCCCTTTGACCTAGATGCTTTGTCATAATGATTCTAAACACATTTTTTAAATAGCTAGTTCCAAAAAGAAAAACTCATTACACAATCCTATGCAAAAAAAAGGATGAACTTATGAGCCATTTATAATTTATAACCATTTTTCACCACACCAAGGCATAATAAATCATTAAAATCCTTGGCACCCAAAAAAAGGTCTCCATTAAGAATCAACATTGCCTCAAATTATAAAACATGCGTACTTGTACCTTAAAAATGGATATAGTCTAACCCTTTTTCATTGCAAGTCATGGGATGTATCCCTTTGTAAACTAACTTATGGAAAAACAATCCAATTTAAAATAATCTACCACTTTAGATCATGAAAGATAACTTAACAATGAACATCATAATATTGCATGATGTCCAAATAATGAATTCTTCTTTGGGTGTTACCACATAAGCTTAAGATTAAAATTTAACCTTCATCATTAAGTGGCAAAAAAAAATATGTACTACTATGTATAAATTACAATTATTGGTGCAAACTACTATCATAACCACAAAGGAAAAATCCAAACTAAAGTTTACAAAACTTGGCAAAATAAAATAACACAAAATTTATAGAAGTAAACATATTTTTTTGGGGATGCAAGATGGCATGACCACTAAGATTCACATGCATTAATAGTCATGAACTCATTGGTGTAGTATTCAATTGATTGTTCTTTATGCTAACATAACTTTTGAAATTTCACAGAGAAATCCTCATAGTGTTTAATGCTTAACATTCCTCCTACAATGCACTAACAAAACAATCCCATACAAATTGTATCATGAACCCTCTTTCATTGTATGTTTAGTGTATGCCACCATTGGGACATTGCAATTGGAATCTTTAATGCTCTGAAAAATATATTATATTCATTTGTGCAATTATTGTTGAATAAATATTATTCTAATTGTCATACATAATTATCTAAGTTTGTGGCATCAATTTTACAGTTGAAAGTAGATATGTCAAGGTTGTATTGTACCTTGAAATGTTTTTTGGGGTTGTGTAGGAACAAGCTATTCAATGTGTTGTGGCATCAATCCAAGTTGGAAAAAGTTCATTGGAATTAGATGAAGATATCCTCGCATTGGGATTCCAAGGCATTATTGATCATTCTTCAAATTTTTGAAGAAATTTATAATTTTTTCATTGATTTAAACATTTTAATCTTGCTATGACATTCATCCAATAATTTAGAAGAGTGGGCAACCTTCCTTCTATTGTGGTGCATGTGCATGTACTATAATGCAAGAAACTTTTCTCTACTACTAATGATTTGGATTCCAAGCGTTCTAGGAGACAAACCAATATTGGGAAAGATGGATTTTTAGATCATGTTAAGGATAATAAGAGATTAGTAAATCAACACATAATCAAGATATGTAAGCATAATACTTTAGAAAATATGTATGTTAGGTATCTTCATAATCATAAATGAATAGGGTACAACAATTGTTATAGGTAGTGTGACAAGGAATGAAGGTTTCTATAATCGAATAGGTTACCTAGGGATAAGATATTATAATGTATGTAGGGAGATGGAGATGTTGACATGTAGCACACATCACATAAGTTGGTTATATTTTCATGAATTATATTAGGTAATCAAGAGGCCTGCGTGGATTTAGTGCTTTACCCCTCCATTATGTTATTAGGAGGAGGTTTATATAAATATCTTGAATATCATTTTAAGGATGTGTGAAGAGTATGATATTGAATTTATGATCTCTTGGAGATATAAGGTAGAGTGAATTCTTCCTTAAGGAGTGTTGTACAATATTACCCAACCTCAAAGGGTTTATTCTATTTAAGCATAGCTTGTATATTAGGGCATCTTGACCCACAAACATCTCATGTGTGGTGTGTGATATATTTTCTACATAGTATTATTTATATTATTATATATTTGGATCCTACAAGTAGTATTAGAGCATGATATTGTATCTAGAAGGTAAGAAACAAGGTGATTTTTGTAATTCAAGAGGTCAAATTGTGGAACACATATCACTCTCAAATTGGTAATTTTTTTAAAAAATTGGAGGATTGACTAAGTGTATATTAAAGTTTCTCAATCCAAATTTGAGGTCATTTAGAGAAAATTTGAAGGAGTTATTGTGAATTAGGGCTTCTACAAAATTCACTCCCTAGGATACAAACTAACAAATTCCTTAGAGACATTTTGAAAGATGAGATCTAGGCCCAACTAAGTTACACAAATGTATTATTTTAATTTATTTTGAGTAAGTTATTGTGAAAACTATTTTGGTGACATCATGGTAGGGACATCAAATAGAGGCAAATGAAGGAATACATTGAATCTTAGAAAAAATATTGACAAAGATCCATTAGTAGAGGAGATGAATGTCATAACCATTAAATATATAAGGGAAGAAAGCAATAGGATGGAGGAGAAAATATTATCAAGTGATATCAGAGCTATGGTTTGCACTAAGGCGAGGATGAAACCCTAATTTTTAATTTTTAAAGAATCATATGTTTCTTTGTAACAACTAATTTTTTTAACTAAAATGGAAAATCAAATTGTAGTGTAGCAAAATATACTCCTTTACATTTTCACACTATGTTTGCATCCCCTTAACTAATTGGAATTAATTAAGCTTCTAATTACCTAAATCATGCATTCCTAAGCCTTATTATTCTCGCTTTCCAAAATGGAAACCAACATTAAACAAATGCTAACATTATTTTAAACACATTGGAAATTGTGTGTCCTAGATTTAGGTCCCAGGATCCTCCTTAAGTGCCAAGACCAATTTTTAATATGTTTTTGGTGGCATTTTCATGATTCAAATTCAAGTTTCAAATGTCGGTTTATGCAATCTAATTTTTGAGAAATTAGATAAACACCTATAAATACATAATTATTTTATCAATTCAAACTTAACACACTTTATGCAAACATTTCTAGAGAAAATATTATTGTGAATAGCATTGAAGAGTAGATTTATCAGTCATCTACAACAACAATCAAAATCATATCATCATGTCAAGATTCATGTGTGTTCATATAATGTTTTGGAGATAACATTGTGATATAGGTTTCAAGCATTCAAGCAAGCATCAAATTAAACAATCATTCAAGCTAATTCATGAAAGGTCCAATCCTTAGAGAGATGTGTTAGAATTCAGTCCTCTAAGGGTAGCCATTAAGGGTTTGGTGAGTTGTGACATAGATTTTTTCATTCATCAATCCTTTTCATGTGTCATTATCTTTCATTATCAAGGTTTAATTACCAAATCAGGGTTTGACCAAAGAAAACCCCTATTCACCCAAAAACAAACACTTTCCCTCTCTTTGTGTGTGCAAATTTGTAGGTAAAGAAGGATTGAAGATTGATCAAGAAGTGTAATTTTACAAAGTTGTCAAAGTTGTCAAGCCACAAAAACTCACCTACAGAATTTAGTTCCAACTTTCTAACAGTGGGATCCAAAGGAATTGGGAGTGCAAATCCGAGATTAGAGGACTGTGAAATTAGATTTTGAATCCTTGTACAAAGACCCATTTGCTCTAGGGTGAATCTGTTCTAGAAGGACACTCAACAACCACTTTTGGTGATAGGCACACATGAATTTTCCCTTTTCAGGTCTGCTGAAAAATTATTGTTTTTGTTTGTGCTATCCTTTAACTTTGTATTTCAAGCTTTACATCACACAATTGAGTTCATTAAGCATTTTATTTTCATCCCCAAAAAAGTGCATTTTAGTCAACTTTTGTCAAAAGGAAAAATCAAAGATCCCCCTTTCCATAGAGTTGACTCGCCTCAAGGTTGAAAGTCAATTCTACCCTTGGGAGAGATCTCTCATTTTCTTATGAAACAAAAAAATAAGGATGTGTTAGTTCTTCATTTCATTTTGGTGAACCCACTCACATCCTTTACCACCCCCCTCTTTTTTTTTTTTTTTGATGTTTCATATTGGTGAACCCGACATTCTTGCACTATAAGCTTTTTGATTTGGAACTTTCAAACCCTAGATCTAGGATTTTGCATTAGATTGCATTGCATCTCATTTAGGGCTTTCAAAATTGCATTAGTTTGCATTCCATTTAGGGTTTTTAAATTGTATTTTGCATTGTTTAAAACTTTAAAAATTCAAAAAATTGTATTTATTTCACATAGTAGTCTGCACATTAGTGCTTTTCATTAATTTACATCAAAAAATTCAAACAAAATTACATCTAGAAAGTTGTCATCTTTCTTGTTGTTTGTCATTAAATTGCACTTGCATTTCATCATAAATTTCTAGAAATTTGAAATTGAAAGTGTCTGTTAAAAACTTTAATAAGAGACCTCTTAGAAACCTAGATTTTAATCTTTTCAACCCCTATGCAAGGACCGATTTTCCCTAGGGCGAATATGTCCTTATACAGGTCATTTTCTAAATTTTTGGGCATAGATTTATCTCCAGGTCTACTTTATATCTTCTTGTTTTCGTATCTTTGGACTTGCAGTTCTCTGAAATTGTTTGCAATAAAGTTAATTGGTCAAAATAAGTGCTTTGTTCAAACATACAATTTGAATTCAAAAGACAACATTTTCAATTTCTTGCATTCAAAAATTAGAAAATTCTTGTATGTCAAATCTGAAAATTGCTAAAGTGTAGGCATAGATGTCGTGCTATTGCTCATAAATTAAAAGAAGAGAACAAATAAACAAATCAAGATCAAAATTTAACTCTAACAAAGAATGATGATCTCCACCTTCGCCATAACAACAAACAGGTGAAACCTCTATGGACATTATCATTAGGCCTCCTATTGTGATTAACTTGGATGATGATGATGAGATTGTTAAGATTGACGAGGAAGTTCATAAAGAGTTGAATTTGTTATTTTCCTCTTCTATGAGCTTAGATGAAAAAAATTGTGATGATCCTCCTAACAAGAGCACATCACCATGGATTGAATTGAGTGATTGTCCTAGTATGACACTCATTGTTGCCTCTTTGGCTAGTCATCCGCCTTTTGTATATGATGAAAAAGATTGGGATGCAAATGAATTGCTTTAGGTCGGATCGTATGTGTCATACTAGCTTTATGTCTTCTTTTCATGTTCATTGTGTGATTACATGTGCGTAATGTAATCCTCGTACTATGTTGCTTGGCATGTCTTTATGTTCGCGAGCTTACTTTGGATGACCCTTTTCACTCCATTGGTGCAAGGATACAAAGGAAGTGAATATGTCATGACATTCTTCTATTTGTATCTTCATTCTTCTATCTGTCGTAATCATTATCTTTTTCTTTTGTCTTGTGTTTCCTTTTGGGGATGATGCAAAGCATCAAGACATTTAGGTCTCTTCCATGTTGACCCAACATGCTTCTCCTTTGTCTTCTCTCTCTATGTGTCATTCTTCCTTTTTGCTCATTGTTCCATGAGTTATTTGGGGAATGATTATGATTCTGAGCTCGATTATATCACTGTAGCAAAGACATATACTAACCCCAAATCCATGGATCCCTTATGTGTTAGGATTACAAGTGAAGGGAAATATCCTTTTCATGACATAGCTTTATTTGGAAACATATCATTGGAATAGGGCTTTCCAAATAAGCTCTCATGTCTTTCATCTATTGGATTTTATCATATTCTACTTTAAAGTAATTGCACACAGCATGTTGTTTAGCAATTTGTTTAAAGTGGGGGGCATTATGCCTCTTGCTTGTTGTTTGCTTGATGTCATGACCTCTTGTTCAAATTTTGTTCTTCTTACTTCACATGATGTGTCTTCTTGTTGGTTACATTGGGATTGATTTCCTCCAAGAGTGTGACCTTTCTTGGCATATGACATTCCTCTTAGTGGTAATGCTATGGCTTGCATTCCCTAAGGTGTGAATCTTTTATCTCTTGACTAGTCCTCTCTTGACGGTGATATTGTGTGTGATGTTTCCTAAAGTGAGACCTTTCATGAACTAAGCAAAACCCCTTTAACTATCATAAACAAAAAATTTAGCCACTAAGCATAAGACGACTTGCTTGGTGGTGCCTTTGTTTCATGAGTGTCTAGCATAATGCAACTTGCTAGCCTTGTGATTTTCGTATATTGTGGCGCCTTATCAAATTTACTAGGGAGTATAACTTTTGGTATGGTTGACATATGGGAGCTTGTACCTGGCATGAATTTCCCATCACCACTTGTTTTGTGGGTACACACCTAGTGTATATCGGATTGCATTAGACCTTGTGTATTTCTCACTTGTTTGGGCTCACCGAGTGTATATCAAATTGCACTTGTGAGCATGTTTTCATGGCCACCTAGCATAACACAACTTGCTTGCCTATGGTGCAATGTGAGCATGTTTGATGGACTTGGCATAACACAACTTTCTAGTTCATCTTTTCTTGCATTAATTTTGATATTATATGATGTTGTATCTTATGTTGCTACTACATTCATATATCTCTTTACGCCTTTGTTGGTTTTCCATGGGATCTTTGATTCTGGGGGCTTGATCATCCTCCTTGATCTTTGTCATCCCATATCTCTAACAATTGTACAATTAGACCTCTCTTGACTTATTTGTCTACTTTAGTGTGAGTTTGAGCTTAGGGCTCATACTCTCACTAAAGTGGGAGCTAAATATAGTCTAGGAAAATGTACTCACTTTACATTTTCACACTATGTTTGCATCCCTTTAATTAATTAGACTTAATTAAGCTTCTAATTACTTAAATTATGTATTCCTAAGCCTTATTATTCATGTTTTTTGAAAGGGAAACTAACATCAAATAAATGTGAACATTATTTTAAACACCTTAGAAATTGTGTGTCCTGGATTTAGGTCTTAGGACCCATTCACCTTAAGTGCCAAGACCCAATTTTTAATATGTTTTTGGCAACATTTTAATGATTCAAATTCAAATTTCAAATGTTGGTTTATGGAATCTAATTTTGGAGAAATTAGATAAACACCTATAAATACATAGTTATTTTATCAATTCAAACTTAACACACTTTATGCAAACATTTCTAGAAAAAATATTATTGTCAAGAGCCTTGAAGAGCAAAATTATTGGTCATCTACAACAACAATCAATATCATATCATGTCAAAATTCATGTGTGTTCATATTATGTTTTGGAGATAACATTGTGATCTAGGCTTTAAGCATTCAAGCATCAAATCAAGCAATGATTCAAGCCAATTCATGCAATATCCAATCCTTAGAGAGATGTGTTAGACTTTAGTCCTCTAAGGGTAGCCATTAAGGGTTGGTGAGTTGTGACATATATTTTCTCATTCATCAATCCTTGTAATTTGTCATTATCTTTCATTATCAAGGTTTAAGTACCAAATCGGGGTTTGACCAAGGCAAACCCCTATTCACCCAAAAACAAACATTTTTCCCTCTCTTAGTGTGTGCAGATTTGCGGGTGAAGAAGGATTGAAGATTGATCAAAAAGTGCAATTTTATAAAGTTGTCAAAGTTGTCATCAAAGTTGTCAAGCCATGGAAATTAACCTACAAAAATTTGTTTCTAACTTTTTGACAGTGGAATTTGGAGGAATCGGGAGTACAGATCCGGGATCAAAGGACTATGAAATCAGATTTTGAATCCCTATACAGAGACCCATTCTCCTTAGGGTGAATTTGTCCTAGCAAGACACTTAACAAACACTTTTGGTGACAAGTACACATCAGTTTTCCCTTCTCAAATCTACCAGAAAATTATTGTTTCTATTTGTGTTATCCTTTAACTTTGCATTTCAAACTTTACATCACATAATTGAGTTCATTAAGAATTTTATTTTCATCTCCGAAAAGTGCATTTCAGTTATATTCTATCATAAGAAAAAATTAGAGATCCCCCTTTCCATAGAGTAGACTCACCTCAAGGTTGAAAGTCAATTCTACCCTTGGGAGAGATCTCATTTTTCCTAATGTAACTAAAAGAAAAGTAGGTATCATAGATCTCTATTCCATTTATTCATTCCATTCTTCACCCCTATTTTTCTTTGCTTCACAAATAAGGAAACTACAATGCAAAATTTAGCTTTTGACCATCAATATTGAGTTTGTTATTGTAATTTTGTGTTTCTCATAAATTCACGAGCTCCAAGATGCAAATTAGTTATTTTTTCTAATTTGTTTTTTTTAGACTGTAGGAATCAGCCAGGTATCCGTCCCCCTATAAACTACAGTGTGCTTGGTAAACTTTTTTCACGTGACTGGTGGCATTGCATGACACACACTTCGGTACCACGGGGATAGTGGGGAGACTAGACCTCGTGACTTCTTTCTTGCAACAGGATACTTTAGCCAATCGAGTTAGGCCCACTGCCCCATTTTTTCTAATTTGTTTACATTTATAAAAGATCACAAAATTTATTAGGGGTTTCTTGTTTGTAATTTTATTTTTTAGGCTAAAAACATTACAATATGATCCAATCAAAGTTACATATGTAACAAAAATTTAGAAGCCCTCATTTTAATGGAGGTTCCTATATTTGATAGAAGTGTTAATGGTCTAGAATGGTGGATCCAATTCAAAAAGGATCATTGTAGATCTAGACTCTCAACCCTTATATTTCATCACTTGAGAGATGCAACTCTTAAATGAGCCTACAAGCTACATACAAGCAATTGTTTTTGGAACAAAATGGAATAATTTTTCTTATATAGATGGGATCTAACAAAAGAGGGGGCTCTAAAAGAAGAGAAGGAAGACAAAGTAGAAGAAGTGGAAGAATAAGTAGATGGAGTAGAAAAATGAGAAAGTGATGGTAAAGGAGAAGGTGAAGGAGAAGGAGAAGGAGAAGTAGAAGAAGAAGAAGAAGAAGATGATGACGAAAAGATTAATGATACAATTATATGCATTTTATCTCCAAGGAAGGAAGATTTAATCCTTCAATTTCATGGATGTATTCAAAAGTAAAATTTTATTGTTTATGTAAACCCTAGTTGTTTATGTGAATGTTATACTTTATCTAACCACTTAGACTTTAGGACCTATTCATGCATTAGTCTTAAACTTACTTAGGCTGTCTTGTTTGTCTCAATTTATAGAATTAAGATACATGGCACAATCATGTTAGATTTATTGATTTTTCCCTTGTAAATAAAACAAGGTTATTTTATTTCATTATATCATTATGTAATTACTTTTTTTGAGGCAATATATAAATTCCTCTCTAACTCTAAATTGTGGAAGGTTTTTTTAATTTTTCTAGTAGATTGTTGTACCTTGGGTTCATCAATTCTCCAACATGGAATCAAAGCTCAAAATTTGAGAGTTTTTTCCTTAGGGTATTACAAAATGCCTCCTAGAGAGAAATAAACCTCACTATAGCACTCAAAATACCCAAAAACCCTACGATCAACTACCATTTCATCAAAATTTAAGTAGTGAAAATTTTAGGAATATATTTTGAGGGATTTGAAATTCAAACAATAAAAATTCCATATAGTTGTATGGAATCCATACACCCATATGGATTTATACCAGTTCATATGATTGTACTTGCATCTACATCACAATTTATTGCCTCTACACAATTTTTTAGGCTACTGCAATGAAATTTGATGACCTGCAATTTTTGGTGACATTTTTTAAAAAATAACAATTTTTAATTTGTATGGTGGCTATACTTTATGTAGGGCTGATATTGCATTTTCCACATTGATGAATTTTTGTCTATCACCATAAATATTTAGCCAAACCTTGCCCACGTTGCTTATACCCACCACCATGGCTAGTCTGTTGGCCCTATGTTCCTATCCTCCAAGAAAGGATTGCTCACAATAGTATTAAAGGCTAAACGGAACATCTTGTATATTTAGGAGATGATAAACCTCCATTATACTTTCCTTAACACAATGTCATTGTGTTTCTTCTCAAGTACACAAGATCTCGCACACCCAAGTATGCCCATTATCTATTGTTAACTCAACCCAAGGATCAAAGCAAGTCCCCCAAATAACCATTAGGCACCCATTTTCCCAAAAAAATTACAAGTTGCAATCTTGGCTCCAACAAATGCATAGGACTCAACCACATAGAGAAAGTCACTAATGTGCTATGTGTAAAAGGTTGGATTTACATTAGACCTACCAGTAGAATATATAATTTGTGTTGAATGTTATCCAATGTTTGATAATTTTAATATCTAAAATAATATTAAATATTAAGTTGAGCAAACTCTACAATGTTTTTTTTAATAATTTTAGTATTTAAGATAATATTAAAGGTTAAACTGAAAACTCTAAAATATTTAATATTGAATTGGATAAGAAAAGTTGAATTGGATAAGAAAAGGCAGTTTAGATCAAGATGTAAGAATAGTGAAATTGTGTAGAGGTGTGAAGAAAGCAAGAAGAAAAGAAGCCAATTGTTGCAGGGAAGCAGGAGTAAGCGTGATGAAATAAGGAGGAAAGATCTCATGAGGGATACATCAAATATCAACATTTCTCAAGGAAAGGGATGGGGAACCCCCATTACAAACCAATAGAGCAAAGAGGATTAGAGATTCAGGAGGAGCATGAAGTGCAGAGATCTTACAATCACAGAGGAGGAGGGAGATATGAACTAGAACATAGAGGATCCAAGGAGCAAATAAATGATATAGGAGGATGGAAAAATGGTTTGGGGGCCAAAAGACCTTTTGATGGAAATTAGTGCCAACAAAATTCTAGTCTTTTCAAAGAGAATAATAATTGCAAGCAGAGGAAAGCGACATCACTCAAAGTTGTGGATCTTGACAGATCAACATTCCACCTTCGGCAGTGTGCTTTCTTTGTCAAATGGGCCACCTACTAGCCATCAAAATATCTTATCTAAAATTGGTGCAAAGCTTAATGGGGGAATAAAGTTGAAATCAAGTCATTACCAAAAGGTTTCTTTCTGAATGAATGCAATTCATTTGAAAGGAAAAAGGAGCTTTATGGGCCAGCTACTAGCCATAAAAATACTGCATGCAAAATTGGTGGAAAGTTTAATGAGGGAATAAAGTCAAAATCAATCAATAGGTTTCTTTCTGATTGAATGCCATTCATTTGAAAGCAAAAGTGAGCTTTTAGAATGGAGCCCATGGATGATGGATGGAGTACACTTTCTACTTTTTTGATAGGGAGCCAAACTCAATCCCTTAACCTATGCACTAGCGAACATTCCAATGTGGCTCAAATATTATAACCTCCCTTCTAAATACTAGGATAAGCCATCCTCTTAAAATTACAATTTGTTGGGATCTTTCATAAGCATGGATGAAAATATTGAAGGATCTTTCATAAGCATGGGTGAAAATATTGAAGATGGTTATGTTGGGAAGTATTGATTGTGTTTGATTGTGCTTGAATTTTAGTCCATTTATGTATTTGATCTTGTTTTATCTATTATTTATAATTGTTCTGAGATAATTCGTAATGGGTCTTCCTCAATCAAGTTTGCATATAAATGTTCTCTTTCTCCATCCCTCATGTGCCTATTATTGCATTGAAAGTTGCAAAGGTTCTAGACTTTAGAAAGTGTAGAGATTTTATGTTCAATTTCTAAGGACTATACTTATGCTAGAGTTTCAGTTTCTCTTCTTTATATTCCTTTCTTTCTAGCTCCATCTTTTTCTTTGTCCCTATTGGGATATCAGACTTTCCCATCTAGGCATACCTTTCTATCAACCCCCACCTTTGTCTCATTTTCTTATCAAGATTTTGGATTTTCACTTCTTAGTATCCCTTTTCTTCAACCTCTACTTTCCCTTGCCTTTGTCATGTTTTGATCTTTCTCTTATCATAATGTCTTTCATTTGAACCTAACTCCTTGATCCTTTAACTAAGTTACTTTTCAGATTTCGAGTTTCAACAATCCCTTACTCAATAACCTTTTCCTTAGTGTATCAATGATTCCCAACTTCTGATATTTATTCCTATATGTTTTATTAGAATTGTAAATGTGAGAATACCTCTAATGATGTACAAGGTATGAAGTATCTTTGATTCCCAATCTTTGACACTTTTTACTACATTACCTTATCAAGATTGTGATTTTGAACCTATTCTTAATTGCATGTTGAGAGATGAATTTCTTGGTATCCTTGATTTCTGACTACTGACAATTTCCTTCATGAATTCTTTTGAAGTTAGTGATGTAAAGATACCTTTGTTTGTTTTCTTTAGGCATGAGGTATGATGTTCTCCCAATCCTCGATCTTTGATAAGTGGTATGGGTTATGAGGTATCCCCGACCCCCCATCCCCAAGACTCTAAAATTCCCTTGTTATGAACTGTTTATTCCTACCTACCTCCTTGCATGACCTAGGTTGTCATGTAGATCCTCTCTCTAAGATCCACTCCTAACAAATTGCAATACCAAAATGGCTTCATGGAAAGGAAAATGGTTGTTTTCCATAAGAAGGATTCTAATGTTGAAGGCAATCATATCAACCATCCCAATCTTCAGATCATGTCATGTATGAAAATGCCATCCAAAAGTAATTGATTCACTCTACCAAAAAATGAGTACTTTTTTCTAGAAGGGCAACTTAGATGATAAGAAGTTTCTACTAATTGCCTAGAACTCAATATGAAAACCAAAAGATGCTTGTGGAGTTGGATTAAGGAAATGTTCCATCCAAAATAGAACACTTGGTTCAAAAATTGTTTGGGTCATTTATACCAAGCCACACCTCAAGTGTGAAAAAAATTCCCTAACATAGGTACCTAGACATAGATGACTTATTGAGGATATTGACAATTGCTAACCCTTCTCATGTATCCTCAATTTGGAACTTCCTCCTTTCCTATAGACACGATTACGTAAGAAATCATTGAAGAGTCCTATTCTAGGACTCCATGGAATGGATACATTGCCCTAAAAGAGAACTTGGATTTGGCCAAGGCAAGGTACGTTTTGGAAAATTGTTGGGGGAACAAAGTGTGTGACTATTTATCATTCCAAGAAAATGATGGCTTTGCCAAATGGAAATGGAAAGATCTACAAGGAATGCATATATTGGATCAACATTTTTTTATCCTTAGAGTAAGAATTAGCAGTTATAAAGGTTTTCATCTCTAAAGTTGAAAATATCATTAAATAGTGCGGTGCAAAATTAGGAGATTATAATGCCAAGGTATGATACATTTTGGAGGGGAAGCTTCTTAACCAAATGAGGGTTGACTGTTGCATTTATGTTGGAACAAAAATTGCTTGCCAAAAATAGTGTAGTTGGGGAGGCCACCATTCATAATAGAATACTCAGAATGCACAAGCTACAAAAGCTTGGTTTTATGGGACTTTTCTAGATGCACAATTTGCAGAAATAATGAAGTGACACTAGATTATCTAATGATTGGATGTCAATTTGTTGAGAAATGTTGGTGATGGATATATACAAAATTGGACTAGCATTGTGCAACCCATTCTCTTATTGGTTAATCCTCTACAAAAAGGCCACATTCTCCAACATATGGATCATAAGTCATTAACGATTTTATGTGAGCTCCGAAAAGAAAAGAAAAAAAATAGATAATTTCTAAGGGAAAAAAATGAGGATGTAGATGTTCATATCCAAATTGGAGAGTGCAATTGAAGAGGCAATCAATAATGTGATGAGAACACAACACACAAAAAACAATTTTCTCCCCGTGGGACAATGAACTCATGAAAAGATGGAAATAACTTCATGTTCCCCCCATTCATGGGGTTAGAAGGGTTAATTCCTTGGTAAGCTCGAGAGGGGGAATCAAATAAATTGCACCACCCAAGGAATGGTTCAAATTAAACTTTGATGATGCATCTAGGGGAAATTCATAATTAGGAAATTGATTTGTTCAAAATCCAAGAAACAAGCTATAAAGACTAACAATAATCAAAGGCCCAAGCATTACTTCTTGGTCTACAAGCTTGCAAATAATTAAGAGTCAAGCAAGTGCAAATTAATGATGATTCAATGGCTATTGTGAATGCCATAAAAAGGGAGGTTCTCCCAATTAGAAAATCAACAACATACAAACAATTATGGCCTCTTTTGGATTCAATCACGACCTTCACTATACCACACGTGCGCGCGCACACGCACACAGGGAGATTAATCAACATACAGACAAGTATGGCCTCTTTTGGATTCAATCATGGCCTTCACTATACAACACACATATATATAGGGAGATTAATCAACATGCACGCTCCCTTGAGAATCATGCAATAACTAGTAGCTAGAAATGGGCTTGGGTCCCCCTCTACTTCACTCTCAACCCCTCACTTTCCACAACATCAACTTGCTAATATCGACTTTTAGAGGTGGTAGATGAATCTTTTGGCTTAGGTCATCGCATTCATGATTACTATGAAAGACGAGCCTTCACACATGAGATTTCAAGCCAATACCTAGAGGGCTCCCAATCATCATGACTTGGTATATATCTAACAACTTCTTGGCGTATTTACTTGAAAACTCAACCTCACATTTTTGCCTTTGTTGGTAGCATAACAAAATGGATATATTGACAAAGAAGCAACAAATAGCATTTATTGGTGTGTTTCTAGTTTGAGACTAAAAAAGGTTTTCAAAACCAATGCAATCATCATCATCTATGTTATTAAAACAACACTTTGAGATTATTGTATGGTGACAAACCACAAGTACAAAGTCAACGCCAATGTTTCTTTCATGCTTTTAGCAATTTTCTTATAAGCAATGGAGGCAAAGGATATGATTTATGTGGTGGTGGAGGCACTAATTAGGCCACAATTGAGATAGAGCTTGAGGGTGGTGTTGGATGAGGCGGTGACTAGATTGGGGTTTCATTGTAGGCAAAGAGATCTTGCCCATGCATGGAACAACATTCATGAGCTCCTATTCTATTTGGAATTTTGTATTGTTTATGTTCCCTACCTTCTAAGATACTAATTTTGGCTTTGATGTAAGTTCCTTTTCTATAGGGATTCTAGTTTATTGGCCCTTCATTCATGTAAAACCCCTCATACAATTTGATATGATTGCCATAAGGTGTATAACCCCTTAGTCCATTTTTATGGACAAAAAGATAATTAAATTAAATTTTAATTTTTTTAATATAATGTTAATATTGAATATTTTATTTTTTTATAATGTGCTATCAATGAAATGTTTTAGTACTAAATTTTGCAATCTAACATTTTATAAATGAATAAGACTTTTTGATGTGATGTTCAATATTAAATTTAACAATCTAAATTTTATATATGAGTAAACTTTGACAATAAAACTTGCAAATGCTAGAAAAAGAATACTCACAACACATAGGCTTCGGAAGCTTAGTTGTATGGGGATTATGACCTTTTGGAGTGGTTTGGTAGAGGTGGCGATGGTGATCTACAGGTTTGAGCCCACCTGAGTTTGTGTCGACTTGCATGCCTTGGTTGGCAGTGAATATTGGGCGGTCGACTTTGATTGCTTCTCCCTTCCCTTGTTCACTAGTTTGGTGGTTCGAAGTGTTTCTTCATCGATTTTTTGATCTGGTTCTTTTTTGTGGTCGCATACAGTGGGGTTTGGATAGGGTGAGTGTTGATCAACCTCTTCTTCTTTATTTTTTCTTTGTCTAGTTTTCTCTTTTTTTTAAGAAATTTGTTGCCGGAAGCCTTATGGATAGTGCAAGTGGGGGTCCTAGTGGACCTCCAATGGTTGCGCTTAAGGATATAATTTGCATGGATGCGGGTTCGTCCTCTAAGCATGTCAATGCTATAAACTTTCCTTATGCGAGCCATGCATGATGCTCGATTGGGTACTAGAATTAAGAATGGTTTGAATACTGTTGATTGTTTGAAAAAAAAAGCTTAGAGCGACCTATTGTGGTGATTAATCCGAATCTTGATTGTTGCTAAGGATGTGCTTTATTTGTCAGGACATGCCTTGATTTGTAAGTTTATGGGTTTTCGTGCTTCCTTGCCCTTTTTGGAAAATTGGGTTTGTAGCACTTGATAAGTTGGAGGGGGATTTAGAAGTTGTGTTGGCTACCAATGGTTTTTTTTGGTTGTGTTTACAAGAATGGTAGATAGACAAGGCCTTTGAGGGGGGTTTGTATTTTAGTAATCAAGCGGGTGGCTTCTTTATCAAGCCTTAGCATGCTGGCTTTGATCCAATAGAGGAGCTCCCATCCCAAATCACTATGTGGATTCATCTACTTAGGTTACTTATGGAATTCTGGAGGCAAGATATTCTTCATTGAATTGATGTTGTTCTTGGAAAACTGATTAGTCCTTCTCATCAAAATCTTGAAAGAGAAGTCACTACTTATGCATGTATTTGTGTTGAGATAAACCTTAATAATCCTTTTCTGGATTGTGTGGAGATTCTATTGGGGAATATGAACTAGATTCAACAAATAGACTATGAGGCACTTCCTTTTAGATGTCGTCTTTGTCATGAGTATGGACACTTTCAAAGAAGATGTCCAAAACATGTTCCTATTGATCCTCCCCCCCAGTTGGGAGCATCTAGGGGAAAGATGAGTGGAAATTTGAAAGGAAAGGCACCAGTCGTTAATAACCAACTCGGCTCAAATGGTTTTACTTTAGTGAAGTCTCACAATAGGGGGAAGGCAATTCTTCGGCCAAAAAAGACTTTTCCTATGGGGCAATCTGGTAACCATTTTGATGTTTTAGAAGGCTTTGAGGATGTGTTGGTTATGAATCAAGTCAATTCAATGCCTAACCAAGAATGGTATTAGCCAATTACTGGTAACATGATACCTGTCGATCAAATTCCTCCAACTGATTTGCAAGATAACCTATTGGTTGGTAAGAATGTTGTTCTTAACTCCGTTGTTATGACTATTGAGGTTCAAGAAAATGGTGTCATTCAAGAGATTGGGAGAGATCCTATTCCTTTGGATTTGGTTCATGGGGAGTCGAAAGAAGTTAATGAACAACCAAAGATTATTCCTAGTTTGCAAAATAAAGAGGAGATAAAGAAGAAAGGTTGTCTAGTGTTAGGGCTTGAATAAAAAACTATCAAAAAGGAGCTCTTGAGAAGGGCCCAAAAGTGGGTAGGAAGAAGGATCAAGACAAGGCTAAGTTGATTGAAGAGGCTTTGGTGGAATCAAATGATAACAATTATTGACACTCATTTATCTAGCCATTTGAAATGATTGTTTTATCCTAGAAAGCTAAGGGTTTGAGTAGTGCTCGTCGTTAAAAAGTTGCTCGTGATCTTATTTGGGCACATAAGCTGGATATATTTTTTATTTAAGAAACTAGATGATGATGGAAGATATGGCTATCATTTCTTCCAAAATTTGATATGGAGGTTATTATTTGTGTATTGGGGCTTTGGGCAATGATGGGGGATTGGCCTGCTTCATAGTATTACTGTGGCTTGGAGCTTGGGGAGTAAAAGCTCAATTTCATTGGTGGGATCCTGCTTTTATTTAGGGGAGATCATATTGCTCACTAATGTCTATGCTCCATTAGAGATTGAAGGTAAGGCTTTTCTTTGGTCCCATATTAGATATGTTAGGTCTCTTGTACCAACTTTGCCTTGGATTTTAGCAAGAGATTTCAATGCAATAACTAGTTTGAATAAAAAAGGGGAGGTATTGGTCACCTTGGCCTTGCCTCTCCTATGTTAAGAGATTAACTTTTCTTGATTTGGTGGATGTGGTTCCTAGAAATGGTATCTTCACATGGGTTAACAAAAGATGTGGTTCTTAGAAATGGTGTCTTCACATGGGTTAACAAAAATGTGAGTTAGATTCAATCTCTGAACGTTTGGATAGATTTTTGGTCTCTAATGATTGGATTAAGGATAGTAGGGCCTCTTCCTTATAGATCTTAGGGTGGAAGGGTTCCAATCATTGCCCTATCAAATTCTTTTTTTTGTCTTCTTTTGTCCTAAGAGTCCCCCTTTTAAATTTTAACTTGTGTGGCTTCACGATTCAAATTTGTTTGATCTTGTGAAGACTTGGTGGTCTGAAGGTAAGCCTAGTAATGAAACTACAATGTTTTCATTTTTCAAAAGACTCTAATTTGTGAAATATAAGCTTAGGAGGTGGAACAAACATTCTTTTGGAAACATTTTCCAAAAGAAACTCAAAAGTAGATGGAGGAAATTTCTTTTTGGATTAAAGAAGACAACATGACTATAGAATTGTTGAAGGAGGAAACATAGCACTCTAAAAAGTTAGCTAAATGGGAGCTCAAGGAGGAATTTCTTTTGGAAAAGAAAATCGAGGATTGGTTAGCTACACGCTGGAGATAGGAACACCTCTTTTTTTCATAGTTGTGTGAAGGATCAAAGAAGTAGGAATGTCATTTCTTCCCTCATCTTTGGTCAAGGAGTCCAATTGTCCTCTTTTCAAGAAATCTCCAAAGAGGTGACCTCTTACTACTCACTTCTTTTGGAGCCTATTGCTTTGGATGAGCTGGAGAAAGTTGTTTTCCAAATGAAAAAAAAAAGGAAAGCTCTTGGGCTTGGTGGTTTAAATATAGAATTGTTTCAATGCTTTTTGGGAGATCTTGAAATATGATATTTTGGAGGTGGTTAGAGAATCTCAACAAAATAAGCAAATGCTCAAAGCTATTAATATTACTTTCTTAGCTCTTATTCCTAAGAAAATGGAACCTAATTCTTTAGATGCTATTAAACCTGTCTCTTTGTGTAATATTTCTTACAAGATGATCTCAAAAACCATCAAGAAGATTAAAGAAATGTCTTGGACCTCTTATCTCTCAAGAACAAGGAGGGTTTGTGATGGGTAGGTAGATCTTGGATGGTATTGTAATTGCACTTGAAGTTGTCCATTCTATGGCAACATCTAAAGAGAAAGCTATGGTCATTAGGCTTGACATGTCTAAAGCACATGACAAGGTCAGTTGGTCCTTTTAATGGTGATATCTTATCATCAACCTTTGGTTTTAGATCTAGATAGATTGATTGGTTTATGAGTTGTGTATGCTCATACACCTTCGACACCATTCTTAGCTCTAGAGGTTTACGGCAGGGAGATCCTTTATCTCCTTATTTGTTTATATTGATGGTTGAAGGTTTGGGAAGGCTATTACAACACCATAAGGAGGCTAGAGGCTAGAGCTATTCAAGGTTGGTCTTGCAATCACAATCTTGCCCAACATACTTATTTACACTTTGTTGATGATACTACCTTGTTGGGTGTAGCAAAAATTGTGGAAGCGAAAAATATCAAATGGGCTCTAGATATATACTCGACAACTTCACTTCTTCAATACATCAAAAACTATTCAACAAAGGATTGTTGATATTCTTCATTTTCAAATTGGGAGGTTGTCTTAGAACTACCTAGGAATCCCTATATCGGGTGGCGATCTTGTAAGAGAGCATTAGAGAAAGATTATTGACCTATTTCATGCAAAAGTGGCCCATTGGACTTTTGTTATCTTTTGGAGGCAAGGTAATCTTGCTGAAATATGTTTTAAAGGCCTTGCCCATCTACCAAATTTTGTTTCTTGCAGCTCCCAAAAGCTTCCTTAAGGAATTTGATACCCTATCTAAGAAGTTTCTATGGGTTGGTAATCTTGAGTCTCAAAAATGGAATCTCGTGAGCTGGGAGAATGCATCGATCAAAGAAGGCGGGAGGACTTGGTCTTCACCTTTCAAAATTCAATTGTTGAGCTTTAACAACAAAATTATTTTGGAGATGGTGCAAGAATCCAAAGCAACCATGGGCTTGAATTTCAAATATCTAAGTGGAGTGGCTAAATGAAAATGTTCCAATAATGGAGTTAAGTGGAAAGGGGTCAATGATTCAGAATACTTTGAAGAAGGGTGCAGATGTTATTAAAAAAGATTTTTTTTGGATAATTAATCAAGGGAATAAAGCTTTATCTTGGGACAATCATCCCCCTATTATCTCTTCTTTTCCTCATCTTCATTCCCTTCAAGAGGCTTTCCTTGTTGCGAGCTGAAATCATGTGGCTAATTATAGACTTGTGACCTCTTCAAGTACAACTATACTTCACGGATGGAAGGATCCTGATAGTTGGCCTACAAGGAGTTCCCAAGAAGATAGGAAGGTTTTCAAGTTTTCGCTTCTGTTCTTGCTAATAGGTTGTGATGTCCTTCAGAGGAATCTGATACCCTTGCTTGGAGTCTTGACCCAAAAGGTGACTACTTTATCAAACTTGGATATCAAGTTTTGGAGATGTAGAATGGTTAAACAAGCTAAATTCCCGAAATGGGAGAAAATTTGGTCCAAATTTGGATGGCCTAAATGCAACTTTTTTCTTTGGTTGGTTAGTCAAAACAAGTGCCTTACTTGGGACAACATTTGTGAGAGAGGGTTTCAAGGGCCTTCCATGTGTTCTCTATGTGGTGTAAATGAAAAAAATGTGAACCACCTTTTCTCCTATTTCCCCTTCTCTTCTCATATTTAGAGTTATGATCAAATAAACTATTAAGGCAAGATTCTTTGAGGTGGGTCCCCTATGCTCCTTGGATACTCAAACAATTCCTAAAAATTAAAGGTATGATCAAATAAGCTATTGAGGCAAAATTCTTTGAGGTGGTTCCCCTATCCTCCTTGGATACTCAAGGAGCTACATTTTGGAGATTGTTATTAATCCTCAATCTCTTCTTAGGCCTTCACTTCAACCTCAAACTCTCAACCCTGCTCTATTCTTTATGGTCTTGAGAAGACTTATGATGGTGGTCGACATAAAATTGTTTGTGAGGCTAAGTCTAATTCTTGTCAATCTCCTAATTTAAAAATATAAAAATTGATTGTGCTTTCATATTAACATGGGTGATAAAAAAAATACTTCAATTAGCTTCTAAGTTTGAACTGATCTCCTTTAATCATATTTTGAGAGAGTGGAATAAGGTTGAGGATTGTTTGGCCAAATGGCCTTCTAGGGAAAAGAATAGTAAGATTGTGGAGAATTGTAAGGATTTGAATCAAGATAGTTTGCATCTGCTTTTACAAATTATTGATGATGACAAATTGGCTTGAAATTGGGGGTTCTTTGTTGGGCCATGTTGCATGCCCTTTATTGTTATTAACGCATGTTTTTCTTGGAGAGATGATTTTATAAAAACCATGTGTGGACTCTCCTTCTCTATATATTCAAATGGCCATTTAAAAGTCTCTTTAGTTCCTTGGTTCATGTACTTGAGCTCTCTTTAATATATTCTTGATTTATGGGAAGTCTAAAAAGAAAAAATAATGGACAAGGTAAAGAATTATAGTGGCGATGTCCTCATGTCCAAACTAGAGAATGCAATCGGAATACCACGTGAAAACATTAACACAAACAAAAATCTTCTACTCATAGGAACGAACTCGTGATTTCAAGTTTCTCCATTCATGCGGTTGAAAGGCAATGGAGTTTGGAAGGCTTGCACCCCTCGAAATCTTGAGAGAGGGAATCAATTGTACGGCTTACACCAAAGGGTTAGTTCAGATTAAACTTCGATTATGCAATATAGGATTAACTTGAAACTCTTGAGAACTATGCTTATTATCAACGCTCATGGTGGCAAATTAACTACTCACGATCGAAGAATGGATGGGATATTCCACCCTACTGAAGTGGGATTCTATTTTAGCAAAACAAAGGTCAGCCATTCAGAAGATGAGTTACTCTACACCCACAATGACGCTACACGAAGGGCACCCATTAAGTAGGACACTCCTCCCCATGAAAGAGGGGTTACATCTAGTCTAAACAAAGGTCATCCAGTAGATATTAACAATAAAAAATCCACTGAAATTAAAATTAAACAATTAATCACATTTCAAAACATACTCAAATCTAGAAGAAAGTTAGTTGTGGTATGGTGACCTCGGTTGAAAGGTAAGGGCGTAGTTCACAAACTGGCCCTGGAATTCATTCTGCTATTCTTTCTATAAAGTAAATTTGTGATAAGTTTCCAAATCCATTTAGAAAAGAAGTTTCATTTGAATGGAATTCATTCTGCTATTCTTTCTATAAAGTAAATTTGTGATAAGTTTCCAAATCCATTTAGAATTGAAGTTTCATTTGATAACACCTAAAAACAATTAGCTCAAAACCCTAAAATGACCAGGAAACACAATTGGAGTTTCATTTGAGACCACCTTAAAACAATTAGCTCAAAACCCTAAAATAACCAGAAAACACAATTGAAGCTTCATTTCACCTTAAACAATTAGATCAAAACCCTAAATAACCAGGAAACACAAACTAAAGCACTGTGCTTGCAGACATTTCCGGTTAAATCGCGTGAGGAACAGAGTACTATAGTCGATAGTAAAAGATTTATTAAAAATTACTTCTTAATTTTGGCCTCAGAAGTTTTCATCAGAATAAAATCATAGACTGTGTCAGACAATGTAGGTAATATGAGTTCATCACCGGCCAACAAAAGCCTATTATTTCAATAAATCGCTTGACCGAACCTGCCGTTGATAAAATTAGAAAATAGGACACCCAAACCAAAAAAAAAACTTACAGATAAAACGGATAATATATCCAGGCATCGCTCGGGTTCCGTCAATTTGGGGATGAAGGACCTCAATACTTTGCCCGTTTATCTCTAGGCGATGTAAAGCGCTGTATGTGCTATGATTTTTTTGAAAGCACACCAGTGACTCTAATTTCTCGCCATCAACACCGATAGCAGACTTACAAAACAGATTGCAGTCAAGAAAACCCTAAACCGATAGGCTTTAAACCCAAACAAGCATGAAAACACCACAAAAAAGCTCTATCATGTTTGAGAAACACTCGCTACCTATTCCTCGAACTATAAGTTGAATATATAACATCGTCAATACGAAACCCTAAATAGCGTAATATCTTCAAACCCTAAGTAGCTTCATATCTTCAAACCCTACAAGCCTTGTTTATTAGGTTGCAAAATAGCATTAGGGTTTGATAAAGTGACTTCCCCTTTCAAGACTTCGTAAGTCTTTAAAAGTAGATTTGATGCTTCTTTTAATTAAAGATTGAGAAAAGTATATTTATATAGAGCTTGGTAGAGAATCTAAAAATTTAGTTTTAAAATTAATTGTTTCTTAATGGAAGATTTTGTATCTTTAATCAGTTTGTTTTGTTATTTGATATGAGAGCACAAATCTATATTGTTACTTTTTTAGTTCAGAGTCAAGGATTAAGGGGTATCCATTCTACGAAAGTCACTTGGACCACAATCACATCCTCATCTTTTATATCATATCTCCATGGGTTTGACTCTTGATGGATGACATAATCAAAGCATATACCACTCATTGTCAATTGTGCTTGATCAAATACCACTCATTGTCAATTGTGCTACAACCCTTTGGTTTAAAATTAAAATTTTAGTTTCATATGAGATTTTATTAGATGAAATAGGTATTTTTCTATTTTGGTGATGGTTTGGAAATTAAGTTACCTAAAAAAGATATAAAATATGGAGAACCATTGTTGGTTCAAAATAATTATAGAGGAAGAACTAAGTAAAATGAAGAGCACATGGATGGAACAAAAATAATAATTGGATGAGTAACTAGGACATTAACATGCAAGAGTGTCTAAGCACTACTAAGTGGTCCTTGAGTCTTGTAGGTGTATTAGTGTCACTTTTGTTATGGCTCTTGGTCCCATATATTTGCTTGGTCCCATAGACATTATTAAAATCTTTCATTCATTCATTCATGCATGCATGCATGCATTGGAAGGGAGAGTATCTTAAATATTGATTCTACATAATTTATCTTTTTAAAGCTATTTTCAATGTAAAGTTAATAGTGAAGAGTCTAGAGTACATCATAGAGTTAAGGTACCATGGAGGCTTGTTGTAATTCTCTAGGATTTGATAGCCACTTCCTCTAAATCATTTTGGTATTCTATTCAAAGTAAGTGTAATGAGTCTTCTAAGCTCATCAAAGCAAACAAGATTAAAAAGTTGGCAATTGGGCATATAGGAATGTGCCCAAGGAGTTCTAAAATCGTTAGAAGGTTGGAGACATAAGGAATTCTTGAGATGTTAGAGTTGGAAGTTGGCCTTGTGTGGAGTTATTGTGGGTTGCATCCTGAAGGGGTGTTGAGGCCTTCGAGTGGGATTGTCCCATTTTAGGTGTTAAAGCAATATCAATAAAGTCCCACTTGCCACCCAAGGTAGTAAAATCAACCTTGGGCCATATCATTATTGCAACTCAATCATGTGTCTTATGATTAATAGACTATTTTTCTTAGCTCTTGTCTCAACATTGTGTTTGCCTCGGGTGATCCCACAATAGTGGGTTACATTTTTTGGCTAAACTTGACATTGAACTGAACTTTTTTAACCAAATCTTCACTTTCAGACACCCATAGCTGCTAAACCATGAGGAATTTGAAGATGATGCAAACTAGTGATTTGTGACATTTTGTTTGTAGATCTTCTAAATAATATTTAAAAAAAAATTTGGAATCAAATTTCATTTTTTTTGCCATCTCCTTCGATAACTAGTTTTTAACAATAAACACCATTTTTAAAGAGTGATGCTTACTGTATAGCACATAACTTTTTTATATGAAGGATAAAATTCTATTTTTTTGAATCTAGATTTGTAACTACAATATCTATCTCCTTCATTTGATTTCATAGTGTTTTAAAGAATATTTTTTTCTTAATTAAGTTTTGAGTTCAAACCAATTACAATTTAGACATAGGTTTACTGTATAACGCATAACTTTTTTTGTATGTACCGAAATTCTTTTTTTGTTGGATCAAGGACATCAATACCAAGAGCATAGATATTTTTTAGAATTGTTTTTTGGTAATCTTCTATTTTTCTACATGTGCACAACAGAGATCATGATTTTTGATGAAAAACCTAAATTCACAAGAAATAAAAAATAAATATAATAATCAAATTAAATATATTTAAAATTATACTTTTTGGGAAGCTTATAATAAGGAATACATGCTTATAAAACATAAATTTTAAATGAATTCATTTGATCCCCAAAAAGGTAAATCAAAAGTGGTTTTTTATCAACATTTT
>VDFB02211879.1:0-20268 GCA_007258455.2 Sequoia sempervirens
CCGTTATGATTTGGCTTCACTGCACCAACAAGTGCTTCATTTGTGAATTGTGATGTGGCAATCGAGAGCCATGTGAAAGGGGTTGTAGATCGAGTAATGGAGGAGAAGGGACGTCTAGACATTATGGTCAACAATATGGGTATGTTGCATGCTCATGACAATTCCATCACGCAAGTCCTACTGGACACTTGGGAAAGAGTGATGGCAGTGAATGTGACATGGCCTTTGTTAGGCATGAAGCACGCTGCCAGGGTCATGATTCCACACAACTTTGGTTCCATACTCTTCAATTGTAGTGTGTTGGGACTCATTAAAGATAGATAATTTTCCTCTCATGGCTACATGGCTTCCAAGAATGGTCTATTGGGGTTGATGAGGAGCGATGCAGTGGAGTTGGAAAAGATAGGAATACGTGTCAATGTTGTGTCATTCTTTGGGATTGTGGCAAAGATGATTGAGTGGTTTGATGAGGTGTCTAATGGGCGGCGCTAGAAAAATTCAATTCACTACGAGAAAATTCACCACCATGACAAATCCACCTCAAGGAAAATTCACCACCTTGGAAAATTAATCGTATTAACATTTTTTAATATATATTTCCAAAACTTTGATTTTTTTTTGCAAAAGAATAATTTTTACTACATTTTTATTATAAGAAATTAAATTATTCTTTTGCAATTTTTTTTTCAAAGTTTTGGAATTATATATTAAATTTAATGTTAATGTGATTAATTTCCACGACGTGAATTTTCTTTGAGGTGAATTTGTCATGGCGGTGAATTTTCCTTCGGTGAATTGCTGGCGGTGAATTTTCCTATAGCCCTAATGGGCAATGTCCTAAGGAGGTCCTTGCAATAAAATGCAAAGGAATGCCACCAATGGAAGGAAGCTTATTGTCGATGATGTGGCCAATGCTTTCTTGTTTCTAACATCTAACAAGGCTTCCTACATCAATGGCCACAACCTTATAGTTCACGGGGGTTATTCTATTCATGGGTGAGATATTGTGTCCTTCAAAGACCCACCTCATAATTAGAGAGTTGTAACATTGTCAATAATAAATTACATTTTCAATAAAAAAATGGAGTCTTTTTTTAAAACTCGCACATTATTCACTATAAAAAAAATTAAAAAATCAATGCAATAATGTTTTAATTGTGTCTTACATTTGGTACAATGATTGAGTTGGAATCATCAATATGATGCATGAGCTTATGACAATCTTAAGATGGCAAAATCTAGGTGTCTACATTTTCCCCTCTTTGAAAGGGTGTTGCATCTAAAAGAAGCAATGGATTTCAAAGAAAATAGAAGAAGTGAAAGAGTGGGGGTAGGTGGATTCCTAAAGTGATATTATGGTTAAAGAGGCACAAAATAGGGAATTCTAGTTGTCCAAAATGTGAAAAATACCTTATCAAATAAGATCTCAAGCTATGAAAAATAAGATCTACTTCACAAAACCTCAAATAGAAAATCCTTATTAACATCCAACCATAAACCAACTACAATGTAAGCCCCTCAAATGAAAAGTTTCATTCCCAAAACCATCCTCTACACTCCTCAAACAAGCCCTCAAAAAATAACATCCATAGTTCAATACTCATTCCCATAAGAAGAAAAAGGAAAAGCAACCCATGCTAAACAATGCTAAAATAAGCTCTTATAAACTAACATCCGTAGCTTGAGAATCATTCCCATGAGAAAAATAGCACAAAACAAAATGCATCTAAAAGCTAAGGTGGGAAATACCTATTAGATGATTCACCAATAAGAGGACAAAGAGTGGGGAATGACATTGCTCTCCTCCCATACACCAAGATGCAACAAATCTCTCCAAAAATAACCTTCTCAACAAGTCCATGTTGAACCCACATCCAAATTAGGTGTAGACTCCTTGGTCATCTTAATGAAACCTCATCAAAGAGTAACCATCTCCACACATGATCTCCACGAAATAAGAGATCTCTAACCTCATTTGATTTTGAAATAAGTATACAATCGGTCATCTCATGTCAATTGAAGGGTGAGTGCAGAATTATGATGGGCCAAACTATGCCTCTAAGTGGCAATGGAAATACATAAAAATAGAAATAACAACTTCACATAAAAATTTGAATAGGTTATTAACACAATTTGGAAAATATGTAGGAATAAAATTTTTAGTAAATTGAATGTAGTTTGTAGGCTACTAAGTTTTTTTTTAGAAAAAAAGTAATTTTATTTGGTGAAAATTTGAAATTTCAATCTAGTAGTACTTTAAAATTTGAAAAAAATAAAAAGAAACATGTGTTTCTCCAACCAACCTACATAGGAGTTTTTTTTTTCAAATATTTCAATATAAGTAGAGGAAACATGCTCTGATGTGACCCATTTTTTTTGTAATTTTTCTCAAGTAAATAATTAGTTATGAATTTTTAGTAGGAATTTTAAAAAATATTAATTACTATTTGTCTAGCTACCCTAACTTGGTCGAATAATTTATGAATTATATTTTTCAACATATAATTTATGAAGCATAGAGTGTGGCACATCTTTTGGATTCAAAAAATGTGTCATCATTTAAATGTTATAGATGTTTTTCAATCAGCCTATCAATCAAAACTTTACACATAGTGTATGTAGAAAATCAATAATAATTATCTATTAGATTCAAAATAAAGTATATCTTATATTGATAGAATGCTGAAAATTTACTGAGTAAACCCTTTTTGTTTCATCAAATTCAGGTTAAAAAAAGTCATCAAAATGAAGGGTGAAGTTCAAAAAGCCACTAGAACCCTTCTAAACACATTGGGGCAGTTGACTTTTCAGGTTTGTCACCCCAAACCAAATCTCAAAGAAATCATGAGGAAAAAAATGTTAAAAAATGGATATTTGATAGGAACAAATTTTGGTTTCACACACTTCATATTCAACATACTACTCAATCTCAATTCTTTGTAGGCTGTTACATCCAAAAAATAATTTTTTATTTTATAAATACCCTTCACAACAACTCAAAACCTCAATTAGGTCAACTCCTAGATGACCTTTAGATGAAACATATGATACAACATAGGTCGGCTCCAAACATATACATTATGAAGAGAAAATGAGTTGCAAATAAAAAAATGACATGAGAAACCACAAATGAAGGAAACAAGATTGTCAACCCAAACAATGACAACACCACCCAAATTGCCAATTGTTTAACTTTACAGCATTGACGAGAAACCAAAAACATTATGTGGACCAAGATGTGAACAATTTAGTCTATGTACAATATATTTTAAATTTTCTCCTAAATAATCTAATCATTATATGCTAGCACAAGAAGATAAACATATTGAATTGATGAAAACAAAGCATCCTGAATAAACTATAACACTTCAAAACATAGGATATTACAAATCGTTGTACACCAAAACACCTGAGACTTGCAAGGACGAATCCATTTACCTTTGTGAACATATTTCCAAGTCTACACAACCATATATAACACTCCAAAGGAATGTGGAGCATTCCAACTAGCCTTCATCAACACATTACTCTACCAGAGCACAAACTGAAACTCTGTCACTTATAAATTTTATTGCAAAAGGTGTAATGACTTGAATCTTTGAATATAAAACCTTCACATATTGACCATCTTATCTTCTAAACTACAAGACTAAATCTTATTTTGTGGAAGTATGCGGACTTAAACACTATGAATCTTTCTTAGAGCATGCACAGTGAATTCCTTAGCAAAAATTTTGTAACATATCTCCATGTGTGGAACAACAAGCTAGATTGATATCAATGTAATCATATTGTAAACACAAAAGAACATGTGTACCTACCTCTGCATTATACTTAGAAACCAGGTTGATCACTATTCTTCCATATGCAACATTGTTGACTTGTACCAATAGATATCTCTCGACATCAACTATCTCCAGAGTATATACAAAATTTAGCATACATATTTGATATCAATGACAATACATATTGAGTTGACATCAATTAAAACCCATAATTCCAATAACCTCTCCCTTTGTCATTGATGGAAACACTAATTTATCTACAAGTTTTCTCTCCCCCTTTGACATCAATGGAAAAGGGCATAAAATATTTTACTTTTAACAACCCAACAAACTAAATGAACTCCCCCTTATTACATAATTTCTTACAAAACTCTCCCCTTGAGATGGAGATGCCCAAAACTAATGCTATGTACAAAATATTTTCAATAAAAACTTAAAAAAATATTGCACTTCTCTGCAAAATTGTACAAAGACAAAATTGTCTTATCTTACTCCTTTGCAACTTCCTTAGAAGGTATAATATTCTTGTAAATTACTTTAAGGTGCACCAGAGTTGCAACCCAATTTTCTTTTGCTGAGGAGAGAATGTGATTTTGGAATTCAATATGTATGCATGAATCCTTAGCATCATCCACATTACTTGAAGCCTTCATTTTCTGATCAATTTTTTTTTCTTCAGCAAGCAACCCAAATAATGAAGCAAGTCTCAAGTTGCTTACTTCCCTTAGCTAACCAAACTATTTCTTTATATGCTCACTCTAGTCTTGAAGCAATGTTAACTGGAAATGAATCTTTTTATTGAGCTCTTATTTATCCATCCTTATCCTTTGACAAATCATATATCTTGTCCAATTGAGTAATCTATGACTCAATGGAGTGAATTTGACCTTTGATGTTCTTGGTGGAGCTTGGCTAATTTAGATAGAATTGATATAAATTAGTAACTTCATTAACACAATCCTTAAACATTTTTATGTTTTCCTTCAATTTATTATGTGCACTAGCACACTAGTTAGATACTTCAAGCATTTTCTTATTAGTTATCTTCCTCAAGGCTTCTTTATCTGCCTTATGCTCAATGCATGAAGAATAATCTTTAAAGGAGTCCATCAGAAGCTTCAACTTTTTCTCAAGTGGCAAGGAAAAATCTACGTTTACCTTTGGTAAGCCTTCCTAAATGATATTTACCACATCATCAATTAAACCAGTCTTCTTCATGTGTTCTTGTAGGATCTCTTTCCTTGTTGAAGCATGCAAGATATCACCAAGATGTAACTTATGGAGGGGATAAATGTTTGACAAGTCAACTTGTCCCTCATGAGTATGAATTTGCAGAATTTGGGGTGTTACCACATGTTGAAATTGCATATACAAATTCAATAGGTCTTTGAAAGAATATGATGATGAAGAACCTTGAAATTTATCTATAGAATTATCTTGCTTCACAATTGTTCCACTGTACCATCCTTAACTTTCTCAGGATTATCTTCTTTCTTCTTCTCATCATTCTCATTCTTTTCCTCTTCTTTATTTTATTCTTTTTCCATCTCCATATTGGAGACTTCCTAACTTTTATGTACACCAGAGACACCTTCCTCTTGTTGTAGTCTAGAGGGTCCTTGTACTTCTTCTTGACTAGATTTTTTTTGCTCATTTTCATTTTATGGATCAGGAAAATTATCAATTTCTTGTTCATTCAGAGGTGCATTCATTTCAATATTAGTTTCATTCATTTTCAGATGCACTTTTGAATCAACATCAACATCATTTTGTAGTTCATTAATGATTTTATTTGTGGCATCCTTAGTCTCACTCTAGATCTTCCTTTTGACATCTTCATCCATGCTCATCGACACATCTCTTCTTATTTTAGTGTGAAGCTCCTTGGATTTTATCCAAAAAATCATCTATTTTTCTTCCTAGGAAATAGGAGTCCTAGCCTTGTCAATTGCTTACAATTTTAGCTCTTCATCAACCTTGATGGCATCTTCTCTTCTTTGTCTTAAAGCCTCAGCTAGGCTATTTGTAGCTATGTCTTGTAACACACCGTCGTGCGAACCCCAAAGGACAAATAAACAATGATTATAGCACAATTTTTTTTTAAAAATTAACATAACATACATGTAATACACATTAAGACATGACATGAATTTCATTTAAGTAGATTCATTAACATATAAATCCCTTGGGGTACACGAGGAGTCATTACGAGACTGAGATCCACACAACGACAATAAAGAATAAAATCCAAAGATATAATCCATAAAAAAATAAACATTAACAAATATAACACATACATGATAATCATTGAAAAGAAACCATTTGAGTACATAAATACAACATATGCATAATTAACTTAACACATTGAATAACAATTGCCGTGGCCAATATCCACACCGAATTATCATTGCATTATAGTACAAAGTTCTAGAGGTACAATGATACAATAGTGTTTCCAATCATGAATGGAAACCATACAACAAGATAACATGATGCACAATATCATAACTGGCTCCAAGACAGATACAACTTTGGAGTCGTTGCAACAGCACCAATCCGCACCTCTCGATCCTCGACTGGGGACCCAATGGGGTGCATAGCATGTTCCACCCAACCATGTGAGTCCGAAGACCCACCCCCCATGCTGAGGAGCTAATAAGAAAGAGACCACAACCAAGAACATCCAAACATGGAACCACAAGACTAAACATCATACAAAAGTATCATAAAACTCAAGGATTACAAGAGTCGACATAATAACTTAAAGTCATAAATCCCATCACATAAATCAAAGCAATGACCAATAAACAAGTAACCAAAGGATGGTCATGAAATACTTCCAAATTAAACTGAATTAATAACATAAAACAATTCCGAATTACAATTAAACAATTCAATAACATCATATCACAGTACCATAAGATACAAGATCGTAAATCAAATATAAATGAGATCAACAAGACCACAAAGTATACTAAAGATGTATTAAAACAATAATCAATTTAAACCAATACAAACAACAATCTAAACCAACTCCTATAACCTACTTCTAGAGGAACACAATAAAGTAAAACACATGGGCAACTAGGGGAGAGTGTCATCACATAGCCTTCATGGGTTATCCTGGCCCTTCCTCCAAACTGAGGCACCGACCCCCATCTATGGATATCCTGGCCCTTCCTCCTACTTGAGGCACCGACACCATAGGGTAGCTCACGCGGAGCCGATAACCTCTCATGAAGACGAGGTTACGACCTTGCCAACCACGGCCTTCTCAGCCTTCCATTAGTCTGCGGAAGCACTAATGAAGATGAGGCATCCATTTTTTTAAAAATCTTATAATGATATTACTACCCAACCCTCCTAAGTTAATTATTAGGTTTTCACTTGATTACCAACTCACTCGTGGGTTATCCTGTGCCCTTCCCCTTACACGGGGCACCGGCCCCCACGAGGAGCCACTCTCCCTAGAGACCCAAAAACATAAAAACCAAGAAACCAAGGGTTGTACCATCATAATAAGAACATTAGATCACAATAGAGAAACATGCGAGGCATTACCCATCTCGCTATAAATACATAATCAAAGTTTCAACAATTCTCGTACAACCCTTTTCAAAATAATGAAACCAAAACACTTGCCACATCAAGGGCACATAAAGAGAGAGAACATCAAAAGTCAATCATCTCAAGCCTCTGGAAGCCAAAAGAATGAAAACCCACAAACAAGGGTAAAGTGAAGCAACATGAGTATTTCTCCAATAATTCCAACACAAGGATAAAGTTTCCTCAAGTATGAGAGTAACTCAGAAAAGCCATAAAAGGGAAAGATTCATCAAGACCCATCCACAAATCAACAATGGTGCCACCTCAAATAGGGAAACGCAAAAGAAAATCAACATTTAACAAAATCACTTAATAAAACCAAAAGCCACCAACTAGGTATTCCACAGGAGACCTCAATTTTCTCCTCACAAGAACCCCCTTATGATGGTACGCAAATCACCTTCATAAAAACAACATAGCAATGACAACCATAATTGCAAGGCCACCAGATCTAATTTCAATTCAAATATAATGAGTGAATACATTAAAATAAGATCAACAACTCCGTCCAGACTACATAATCAATCTTCGATACAAAATAAATCAAAAATTCAAGAAGATCAACCATCCACAACTCATAAACCAAAACACGAGTTCCCAATTACATTGCAACACAAATTAAATGACAAAGGATTCCTTGAATCAAAATTGATCTTCAAAGACATTCATACCAATATGGAAATATCCAAAAACAATCCTTCAATAACAGAGGTAAAAGAATGCAACCAGGCATCCAAGGGACCAAATTAAAGAACACCTTAAATACTCAACCACTCACAACTCCACCAAACATTCGCATAATAAACAACAAACAAAAATTCAAACAAGAACAATAATTAATAGCCAATCAATTAACAACTAGAACTAAATAACTTTACAACTTACCCATACTAAAACAATTCATGATAACCATCACAAGTATTCTAAAAGACTTATCCATAAAGAGAACTTACAAATCAACCATTAAATGAATATAAAGGAAATCAATTTCCAAAAGATTAAAATCCCTTTTCACCAATAAACTATCCAATTCGAGAATATCCGGCCCACACATTTAAATTTCCCCTTTCATTTATCAACATAATTGAAAACTATTTAATAGTTGGGTAGTTAACTCATTATCATTTCATAACTACTTATGTTCAAAATATTATTTCCATTTTCCTTTCATCCTACTAACTTAACATTCACTTCCAATATTTAAATTAATTGAGAAAACCATTTAAGACCCATTTGTGTATACTTTAAAATGACAATAATAACAATACTCTAAATACTTAAACTACATATTAAAACTTACCACCCTAAAATCTTAAATCTTAAAACCACTACATACTTATATATTTTAATTCTTTTATGAGGAGGGAAAGTAGAAAGAGAATAGATCTTTTCTAAGAATCCAACAAGTCTACAAGACTACAACTTAACAAAATAAGAAGAAAAAAATAACTTATTCAATTCTAAAATTAAATTCCATTTCTAGAATATTCACACTAAAACGAGAATTAAATAAACAATGCTGTCAATTGATTTTTCTACTAAATCATCCTCTTAAAATTGTAATTTAATAAATCAATAACAAAAAGACACAGATTTCTTTCTATTTTATTATTCCTACTGTAATCCAAATTTTGTTTTATTTTAACGAGAAAAGAAACAGAGTATTTACTAATAAAATTAAATGGTTACAGCAACAGTTTAAACAGTGTAATCTGAATGAATGAGATAATAAGTATATATATACAAATATAAATATATATACATATATATATACATATACGTACATATATATATATGCATATATATATATATTTATAAAAGTAAATTTTGAAATACATATATGAAATATATTTATAAAGGTAAATTTTGCAGAGCAAATATAATTAAAATTTTTCGCGTTTTACAAAGTAAAACATATACAAATTTGAATGGGCATTTTAACCCATACACGGGCACAGGAATAAATGCCCGACCGTGGACAGTCTGCGGACTGTCACGGCAGTCCGTAGGACTACCGTGGACAGTCTATGGACTGTCACAGCAGTCCGACGGACTGCCGTGGTAGCCCGTAGGCTGCCGCTTCAACACTACGGCTGGCTGGGTGGGTGGGTACGGCCGAGGCCGAACCATCACCTGTCAGCAATTTTTAAATAAATTCAAACAATCTTAAAACAATGAAATTTGAACTTTAAATTTTTATTTTTATTTTTATTTCTTTTTATTTTATATCTACAATTATATATATATATATATATCTATGTATACATATATATATCTGATATATGTATCTATATATACATCTATATATATATAAATATATATGTATATATATTGTATATAAAAATAATTCAAATACAGAGAAATAGCACTCAATTATACAATTTACTGTTTCAATCCTAAATTTATATACATAATACATTTTGTAAAATTTGTCTACAAGTAAGGATTTACACAACCCCAAATTCCCAGTGAGAGATTATTCTTAAGTTGAGTTATTATATTTTCCAAACCAAGTTACAGTACTGGTTATTTCTAGAATTCCAAACATAGTTTCGTTTTAATAATCAATAGAAAAACCCAACAAATAATTTAAATAAACAACAGTCCCAAGCTCCCAGAAATTTCAATCTCATAATTGACCGTCCAAAACCCAACCAAATTCCATTTTAACAAACAACAATCCCGATCCCCAGCTAATTTTTTTTTCTTGATTGGAAACCAGTCCCAAATATTTCTAAGGATTCGCGAATTTTTCTACATGCATTAAATTTCAATCCAAGAGAAAATTTTCATTCACAACAAGGAATTCTTATTTCATTTGATGCTATAAAGAAAATAACTTAAAAGAAGAAGGAGAACCTGGCGTCCTGCGCCTGTAGAAAACTGTAGAAGCTTTATCCTTCTTGCTGATCCAATCCTTCCAGCAGCAGCTCCAAGATCCTCCCTCAAACTTAAATCTTAATCCTCACATGAATTCTCAGAATAATAAAAGAATGCAATACTATAACAGAAAACTGACTGACAAAATTTCTCTCCCCAAAATCTGTTGGAAGGAGAATCCCCCCCTTTTACCAACAAAAATCCCCTAAATAAAATCACACACAAAAGTCTCTTCCATTCCTCTTCCTGAGAATACCAAAAGTCACATCTCAAGAAATAACTCAAAATAATTATTAATCCTCTAATTCCTTTTGTTGCCTTTTTCCTGCATATGATTAAGATTAAATAAATTTAAATCCACAAAATTGAACTTTTATTATATATTCATTATCACCGCAATACATAATTAATTACTTCCACATTAAAATAATTAAAATCAACCATTTGCAAAATTTTCTTCAAAACACATTTAATATTTTCGCAAACTACTACAACATTTATTTATTTATTTATTTATTCTTCATATTCTCCAGTTCTCTTCGACTTCCAAATGCTCTATAGGTGAAGTTTCATTTCTAGCTTTAAAACACTTCAGCTTCCTATCTCCTTATCCAATTAAATTTCTTATTATAATAATTATCTTTTCAAGATTATTTTGTTCATAATTATTATTAACTTCAACAATTTAAATCAATTTATCTAATAATATCACTTTTACTTTTAACGAATTAGTTTAATTTGATCATTCGTTCTAAATCATTTGATTTATTTTAATTGATTATTACTTTAATTTCTAATCATATTTTAAATAACCTTGCAAATCACTTATGATTTAATTAATTATTTAAACATGACTACAAACATATGATATTTTCCACACAATCAAATAACATAGTAATCAATGAAGCACACACAAATACTCACCAACAAGCCCAAAACAACCGACACAGAGGGGCATTACATCCTCCCCCCCTTAAAAATTGACTTACTCCTGGAAGTCGAGCTCAATCATAAACATGGTAACATAGCAATATCAAAGGTCACCATTAAATCATCGATTAAACTTCATCAAGAAAACAATAAAAATTTTAACAAACCAATAATAAGGAAAAGATACCAAAACAAAAGTGGTGGCAGGGTTGCAACCAGACCAATTTGACAACCACAAGGACAGATGACGAACTAGGTTGGGGAAAATTTCTTGTCAGTTCCTATTTTCCACATCAATCCCATTGGGTGTTTATGATGCTCACCCTGTCCTGACAATGCAGGTGGAATCGAGACTTAGTTCCTGCAATCCTGCATGCAAACAAACATTGTGCACAATACATATATATCACAATTACATCGTGAGAGGAACTCCCAGCATAGTAGGGCACTCGCGAGCGAGTGATACCACACTGTTCCTCCCACTAAACAACACATAATAGTCAAAACAATTCTAGTAACTCATAAACAATTTGCTTCTTATTAGTTAGGAAATATTCGTATAAGGATACTAACCATAAACCTAATTCCTATACTGTATCAAAATTAATTACTACTTGACATTATAAGTGTCTATACCTGCATTTTACAATTACATTACCTTCGTCACTATGCTTTCTAAAGCCCACTTCCTGTAAATCAAAAGCTACCATAGAGCATTGCACATTAGTACCAATAATTCAAGTTGCATCTTAACCTCAAGATACTATATTCTACTAAAAATCATAGAATAATTATCCACTAAACCTTACATTTTCGTTAAAGCTCATAATTTTCACACAAGGAACTCCACTTTAACCATTATTCAACACCAAAACTCACATGAATTTCAATAAAAAGGGTAAAATTTTACACCTTCACAGATTCAAGAAAACATAATTCATCACTCAAGGGAAACAAAATCGCAGATTCCATGCACACTTGACATATTCACACACATAAAACACATCACCAAGAAACACATCACACTAAAACTCAAGGGTCCATAGAGCATCCCTGACAGGAAGGATACCGGTGCATTGCGCACTACACCGAGGGTCCTATCCTTTCCCATCAGTTTCCTACACCATTGACTTGACACCGGTTAACAGAAGAAACTCAGGTTCACAATAATGACAAAAGAAAAGTGAAACTCAAGACTCATGGGTCTAAGCGCAAGGTTACATAGTGAGCACACATAGTGCCCAGTGTATGAACCTAGGCTCTGATACCATGTTGTAACACCCTGTCATGCGAACCCCAAAGGACAAATAAACAATGATTATAGCACAATTTTTTTTTTTAAATTAACATAACATACATGTAATACACATTAAGACATGACATGAATTTTATTTAAGTAGATTCATTAACATATACATCCCTTGGGGTACACGAGGAGTCATTACGAGACTGAGATCCACACAATGACAATAAAGAATAAAATCCAAAGATATAATCCATAACAAAATAAACATTAACAAATATAACACATACATGATAATCATTGAAAAGAAACCATCTGAGTACATAAATACAACATATGCATAATTAACTTAACACATTGAATAACAATTGCCACGGCCAATATCCACACTGAATTATCATTACATTACAGTACAAAGTTCTAGAGGTACAATGATACAATAGTGTTTCCAATAATGAATGGAAACCATACAACAAGATAACATGATGCACAATATCATAACTGGCTCCAAGACAGATACAACTCTGGAGTCGCTGCAACAACACCAATCCGCACCTCTCGATCCTCGACTGGGGACCCAATGGGGTGCATAGCACGTTCCACCCGACCATGTGAGTTTGAAGACCCACCCCCCATGCTGAGGAGCTAACAAGAAAGAGACCACGGCCAAGAACATCCAAACATGGAACCACAAGACTCAACATCATACAAAAGTATCATAAAACTCAAGGATTACAAGATTCGACATAATAACTTAAAGTCATAAATCCCATCACATAAATCAAAGCAATGACCAATAAACAAGTAACCAAAGGATGGTCATGAAATACTTCCAAATTAAACTGAATTAATAACATAAAACAATTCTGAATTACAATTAAACAATTCAATAACATCATATCATAGTACCATAAGATACAAGATCGTGAATCAAATATAAATGAGATCAACAAGACCACAAAGTATACTAAAGATGTATTAAAACAATAATCAATTTAAACCAATACAAATAACAATCTAAACCAACTCCCATAACCTACTTCCAGAGGAACACAATAAAGTAAAACACATGGGCAAGTAGGGGAGAGTGTCATCGTATAGCCTTCATGGGTTATCCTGGCCCTTCCTCCAAACTGAGGCATCGGCCCCCATCTATGGATATCCTGGCCCTTCCTCCTACTTGAGGCACCGACACCATAGGGTAGCTCATGCGGAGCCGATAACCTCTCATGAAGACGAGGTTACGACCTTGCCAACCACGGCCTTCTCAGCCTTCCATTAGTCTGCGGAAGCACTAATGAAGATGAGGCATCCATTTTTTTAAAAATCTTATAATGATATTACTACCCAACCCTCCTAAGTTAATTATTAGGTTTTCACTTGATTACCAACTCACTCGTGGGTTATCCTGTGCCCTTCCCCTTACACGGGGCACCGGCCCCCACGAGGAGCCACTCTCCCTAGAGACCCAAAAACATAAAAACCAAGAAACCAAGGGTTGTACCATCATAATAAGAACATTAGATCACAATAGAGAAACATGCGAGGCATTACCCATCTCGCTATAAATACATAATCAAAGTTTCAACAATTCTCGTACAACCCTTTTCAAAATAATGAAACCAAAACACTTGCCACATCAAGGGCACATAAAGAGAGAGAACATCAAAAGTCAATCATCTCAAGCCTCTGGAAGCCAAAAGAATGAAAACCCACAAACAAGGGTAAAGTGAAGCAACATGAGTATTTCTCCAATAATTCCAACACAAGGATAAAGTTTCCTCAAGTATGAGAGTAACTCAGAAAAGCCATAAAAGGGAAAGATTCATCAAGACCCATCCACAAATCAACAATGGTGCCACCTCAAATAGGGAAACGCAAAAGAAAATCAACATTTAACAAAATCACTTAATAAAACCAAAAGCCACCAACTAGGTATTCCACAGGAGACCTCAATTTTCTCCTCACAAGAACCCCCTTATGATGGTACGCAAATCACCTTCATAAAAACAACATAGCAATGACAACCATAATTGCAAGGCCACCAGATCTAATTTCAATTCAAATATAATGAGTGAATACATTAAAATAAGATCAACAACTCCGTCCAGACTACATAATCAATCTTCGATACAAAATAAATCAAAAATTCAAGAAGATCAACCATCCACAACTCATAAACCAAAACACGAGTTCCCAATTACATTGCAACACAAATTAAATGACAAAGGATTCCTTGAATCAAAATTGATCTTCAAAGACATTCATACCAATATGGAAATATCCAAAAACAATCCTTCAATAACAGAGGTAAAAGAATGCAACCAGGCATCCAAGGGACCAAATTAAAGAACACCTTAAATACTCAACCACTCACAACTCCACCAAACATTCGCATAATAAACAACAAACAAAAATTCAAACAAGAACAATAATTAATAGCCAATCAATTAACAACTAGAACTAAATAACTTTACAACTTACCCATACTAAAACAATTCATGATAACCATCACAAGTATTCTAAAAGACTTATCCATAAAGAGAACTTACAAATCAACCATTAAATGAATATAAAGGAAATCAATTTCCAAAAGATTAAAATCCCTTTTCACCAATAAACTATCCAATTCGAGAATATCCGGCCCACACATTTAAATTTCCCCTTTCATTTATCAACATAATTGAAAACTATTTAATAGTTGGGTAGTTAACTCATTATCATTTCATAACTACTTATGTTCAAAATATTATTTCCATTTTCCTTTCATCCTACTAACTTAACATTCACTTCCAATATTTAAATTAATTGAGAAAACCATTTAAGACCCATTTGTGTATACTTTAAAATGACAATAATAACAATACTCTAAATACTTAAACTACATATTAAAACTTACCACCCTAAAATCTTAAATCTTAAAACCACTACATACTTATATATTTTAATTCTTTTTATGAGGAGGAAAGAGTAGAAGGGAATATAGATCTTTCTAAGAATCAACAAGTCTACAAGGACACAACTTCACAAAATAAGAAGAAAAGATGCTTATTCAATTCTAAAATTAAATTCCATTTCTAGAATATTCACACTAAAACGAGAATTAAATAAACAAAGTTGTCAATTGATTTTTTCTACTAAATCATCCCCTCAAAATTGTAATTTAATAAATCAATAACAAAAAGACACAGATTTCTTTCTATTTTATTATTCCTACTGTAATCCAGATTTTGTTTTATTTTAACCAGAAAGGAAACAGAGTATTTACTGATAAAATTAAATGGTTACAACAACGATTTTAAATAGTGTGTCACGAGATGAATGAGATAATAATTATATATATACAAATATAAGAAATATATATACATATCACATTACATATATATATATATATGCATATATATATATATATATACTAATATATATATATATATATATATATATATATATATATATATATATATATATATATATATATATATATATATATATATATATATATATATAAAAGTAATTCGAGGAAATACATATATGAAATATATTTATAAAGGTAAAATTTACATGCAAATAAAATATAATTAAATTTTTAGGTGTTTACAAAGTAAGAGCAATATACAAACCCCAGATGGGCATTTTAGCAGGTACGAGACGCGGGGAATAAATGCTTGGTACGTGGATGAATCTCACGGTTGTCCACTGACGATCCATAGGACTCTGAGTGGACCCAGATCTACAGTGTCCTGTGATCCAAATGAATGCAGTGATGTTAAGTGGCAAATGAGAGCAGCTTCAACACTGGTGGCGGGTGGGTGGAGTCTTGGTGAGGCCGAACCATCACCCATCAGCAAAATTTTATATTTTTTAAATTCAAACAATCTAAAACAATCAAAATTTGAACTTTAATTTTTATTTTCATTTTCATATATATATATTTTTTATATATCTACAATTATATATATATGTGTATGCATATATATACATATATATATATATATATATATATATATATATATATATATATATATATATATATATATATATATATATATATATATATATATATATTGTATATAAAAATAATTCGAATACAGAGAAATAACACTCAATTATACAAGAACTACTATTTCAATCCTAAATTTATATACATAATACATTTTGTAAGAATTATCTACAAGTAAGGATTTACACAACTGGAATTCGATTGAAGTTATTCTTAAGTTGAGTTATTATATTTTCCGAGATGATTCTGATCTTTATTTCTAGAATTCAAATATAGTTTCGTTTAATAATTGTAGACGTATCCAAATTTACATCATGCATAATCATATTCCATTCATCCAATAAATTAGGACTTTATTTAAATCAAATGCAAATCATACATTTTCCATCATTTTCTGATTTAAATAAATCAATTATCAAAGTCCAAAAAGTCAAATAACCTAATCAGCATTAAATCAGCATAATCTTCATCTAATCCTAATCTAATGCTAATCACATCCCACTTGCATTATCTAGATCCATCCACTTGCACAATAAATCAATTTTATTGATTTATTAAAACAATCATTTTCCCTCAACATGACAAGTCAAACAGGGCATTTATTGCTCTTCTTTCTTGTCCCCCTCTCAAAATTTATTGCAAATTTGAATTCAAAAGTTCCCCCTCTTGGGCACTCTTCCCAAATCTTGCACACACATTAACTAATCACATGGTGACAAGTGTCCTTCTATCATTGGCTTGTTTTTGATCCCACATTGGTCCCTCTTCAACATTTGGCATTTTGAAAATCTTTAAATACAAGCATCATCCTCAAGCAAATCCTTCACAATCTCCACAATCTTTATGCAAAGTCACTCTCTTCACATGGAGAACTGATTTTGTTCATCCACTCCACAATCTTAACAATTTCATCTACATCTCATGCAAGGTCACTTTCTTCATTGGAGAAATGATCTTGTCCATCATTATCATTAGCTTATCTAAAGGGGTTGGGAAAGGGCTACTTTCCACATCAAAGTAGCACCAATCCCCCTATGAGATGGTGTTTGAGTAGTTTAGGAATAAATGTCATGCTTATGTTGCTTATGATTTTATGTTAGTTTGATGACGTTATTTCCTTTATGCTTGCTCAATAATTTCATAGGGAGAGGGATTATCTCATTTATTCAACGTTGACAAATTTATGCCATATTTGTCAATCATTTGATAAATGAAAGGTTTTACCTCTCACATATTGGCGCTAGAAGGAGGGCTGCGTGCATCTACTTTATATTTGCATTACATATAATCATTTTAGTAGATATAAATGCTGCGCTATGATACATTTTGAAAGTTCATCTATTATATCACTACTACGTTATGTTTGGATTTGAATGCAAGCAGTAATAACAATCTATTTTGCACTGGTAATAGATAAAATTCCTGACTCTTTGGTATATGTGAAAGCACAATTTATGTTGTATATTCAAAGTTATGCCTGTTATGCTGTATGTCACTGTGGCACCGAAATCATCATCCAATAGAAGGCGTTCCTAATCCAAGTTCTTCATCATCCATTTAATTCCATACCCTTGAGGCTTATTATCAAATAGATGCGTGTTTTGTCCATACATCCTCATTTTGGAGGTTTTCTGGTAGTTCAAGCTATACAGGTTTTCAGTGTTTATTTTTTTACATTTGCTGACAACTGTTGCAGACCAAGTCTCCATCTCTGCGACAATGGTGCTTGCAATTGAAAAGGATAAATAATCTTGACAGTACGAAGCATTTAATACTCATTTTCTTCCACATTGATGGCTTTGCAGATAACACAAGATTCTAAAATGCTTTCCCATCTCAACAAAGGTAATCCATGTGCTTATCTCATGTCGATTGAGTCTCTGCCTGTTGTGTTTGGACTGTAATATGCAGCATTATTATCATTCCCAAAAATCTCTTCTTGGCTATCGTCCCTCAAATGTCAACGGCACTTTCTTGGACTTCTACATGTAGGTAAGTATTTACCTCATAAATTATTCCAATGTTATCCCAACATTGGCGCATAGTCTCATACAATAACAATTGAATTTCTGGACTAGGAGCTATGCCGTATTAATTAGAATCATTATGGTGGCATGAAAGTTGTTTTTCTTTCTTTTTAACTGGCATTTTAGCCGCTGGCAAGGAGGTCGTAGGGCAGGAAATGGAACACAACTTTACACCTACCATATATAACTACATTTAGTATGAAAATCTTTGAATGATATTGAGGCGCGAATTTATAACTCTGAATTTAAATCTTTTTCTGTCGTGTACTAGCGTCTCTTTTGAATATTCGGTCCAGCAACATATTGGTACGTCATGCACTTTCCTCTGATGCTAGATGGGGCTGAACAACTTTCTCAAATGGTGACAACGTCTGTTCATGTGAGGGGAGAATGACTTTATGCTGCCAACACAACATTTGGAAGATCTGACGCCTCAGAACATTAGTTAATCGTCTGCTTTGACTTCTGCGTTAGATCACTCATTAGTGATTACGAGATAGTCGAAGGTGTTGGCTCAGCTGGCATTTGTCCTTATGGCGTTATATGGATCGTTCATTTTGCATCTGTACAGGGGAGAGAGTTGGTAAAAGCCTTGACTTTGGGTATAATGGGCTTGGCCAATAAATACTGGCCACGAGCTGATCTTTCCTTACCACTCCAAAAGAAGGCATCGAGTGTTAAGCACGACCCATTAATTTGGAGCGACATTGGTAGAGACTGCAGTCTCAATCCACAATAATCATCTTACCAACTACGAACAACAGTGTCCTATCTTTTTGTCTTAGCCTTCTGATTCTTCTTTTTTTATTTTGTTGCAGGAAATCTCTGGATTGCTTTCTATATTCTGGATTACTTTGAACATTGTTTGTGCAGGAGGATTGAAGTAGCAAGGCGTTGGTCTATACTTATTCTGCAATTCATCGAACCACATCAAACAGATTTGGCCAACAGTAAATGAAGGCAGGCGCATACTAAGTGACATTGATATCAGAATTTGGAAAAAACCTTTAATTTTAGAGGAGATCACATCAACACAACATCCAACATGTGCTCGCTGGGATCCTGGCAGATTTTTCTAAAGATTTGAAATCTACTCTCTTTTTTGCTCTGACATTGTCTATTTAAGTATAGGATAGTCATTTATTCGCTGACACTGTGAGGGGATTTTTTTTTTTTTTTTATCACATTAAAAATGCAAGTCATATTAAAGAGGTCTGGACGTCACCCATCCTCATTTAACCCTCACCAATGTTGAAAAATCTATAAGATAAGGGAGAGAGAAAGTTTAACAAAGTGTGATGTTTTCTCAATGATTTATTTATAAATTTTCCTTTTATCATCACTTTTGATCATGTTATGGTTTAAAGTTAAATTAAAATAAAAGTGGATTCTCACATAATCATCTTTTTGTTTATAGGTACAAAAGCAAACGAAGGTACAAGCAAAGGTACAAGCGAAAGGTGAAAGGTACAAAAGGGAAACAAAGACTAACGAAAGAGGTACAAACAACGAAGGCGAAAAGGTGCAAAGCAAAAGAAGAGGAGGATTTTTTGTTTGAAAACACAATGTGTTTTTTAACACTTTGATCAAAACTACTTCACAAAACGAAAACGAAAGGAGGGAAAGATTTTTTCTTTCCTTTGAAAACACAATGTGTTTTTTAACACTTTAAGTGTTTGATCAACACTTCACGAAATTGTTTTCCTTTTCGTTTTAGAACATTAGTTTTCAATTGGGGCTAAAACGAACAAATTGTTTTTCATTGCAAAGGACTTAAAGCGAACCTTAGGACAAACT